>JADBJO010008068.1:15000-62500 GCA_016801955.1 Conus betulinus | reverse complement strand
CACCCCTCCCCCAAGTCCATATCTTTGTCAAATCATTACTGTGAAGACAGTTGAGTTGTTGGCCTGCGCTTGTTTTTCCCCCACTATTGGATTGTTTGTATTCGTCTGACTTTATTCAAGTTGAAAAGGCTGTGTCAGTCTTGAATAAAAGTTATTGCTTATGGGAACAAAACCTACCCCACTTGTTTACTGTTTCTTGAGTTTATAGTTCTCCAAAATGCCTTGAGATCGTTTTTATTTGCTCCTAATAAATCTAGCGTACGCGTTTTATCTTCGGCTTTTTCTTATTCAAAAGCCATTTATAATCCCTTCGCTCATCAATGGATATGTGTGTCTGTGTTCTTCTGCTTGTTTTTTATTACTACAGTTAGCAAAATTTCCCAGAGCGCGTTGTAACGCCGATTTCATTTTCCTGCACTCGGTATCAAACCAGAGACTGTTTTGTGTTTTTCTTAATACTATTTGTTTTTCTTCATGCACTGCCCAGCTGAGAGCTAGGCCTTCATAGAATTTCCTCAACGCTGAGTTTACATCATTATCGATCAGTTCTGTTGCCTGATTAAAAATGTCTGCAATTATATGTGGCATGAATGCTTGAAGATAGTCGTTAATCTTTTTCCGGGTTCCAAACAAACTATCATAGTCTTCACTGGTTTCTTAGGGACATTTACTAAAGACATTGCAGGACTGTATGTAAGTTCCACAGGTAAATGTTTACATTCAACAGTATGTAGAACTCGCAAGTTTAACGTGTATTTAGAAATACATCTAGACACAAGAAAACAATCAATAACACTTGAGCCATTATGTGCAATATATGCAAATTCACCATTCTTATCTCCTGGCAGAAGACCATTTAAAATCACTAATGAAAATTGTTCACATTATTTAAGCAAGTATCGGCCAAAATCATTTGTTGTATTATCTGTAGATTTTCTCAGGAAATTGTTCCTCCAGTTCTGTATTGTCATCCTTCCATATAACGGTGTCAGGGAGGGAGAACTCTTTGGCGTTAGCATTGCCCCTTCTTGCATTAAAATCACCCATTACCATGACAGAAGATCTCCATACCTCTCCCAAATATCAATAATGCGATGCTCCTGCAAATAAATTCCATTATCAATTTCTGTTTCATTATAATAAGGGCTATTATACGGAGGAATGTACATGCTTATGAGAACACAATCAACACGTAAGCCTGTTAGTTCTTTTGAAAGTTTCAGGACAACACAGTTATCATATTCAATTGGGATATGATCAACATGAATAGAAAATACTTTTTTGACCATCAATTCAACGCCGCGAGACAAGCGAGTCGTTACACAATCTGACAGATTTACACCAGGAGACACAACAATATCAAAAGAAGGAAAGAGGTGAGCTGGAAAATCAATGGCAAAAGTTTATGCAAGAAAAAAAGCAACATCGTCATTAGACAAAAGTGATTTGATATCAGGCTTGTACACAGTCCGCAAGCTTCCATGTTATTCGTTAGCAAGGATACATTCCGGTTATTTACATTTTTAACACCGCTGGAAAGCATGCTAGCACCAGTACTGATGACACAGGCAGGGCCGAGTCCCTAGGTATTCAGCAATTGATCATTTACGTCAGGCCTGGATGAGCCAGTCCCAGTACGGGGGAAAACACTATGTGAAATGCTGTTGCCTGCATTTAGCTTTGCTGCGTGTCAGTCTGATATGGATTTGGGGGGTTCCGTCGTCATGGAGTATTTCTGTTCATCTGGCCGAAAGATTACATGGTATGCTGGGGTATTGCCTTCTTGATCTTCAGATTCAGTTATAATGTTCACAGGGGACTGGCTTTTCATCATATCATCAGCGCCAGTCCAGGGATCATCCAGCGGTTTGACCACAGTCTGGATGCTGTTTGCCTTGGTTTCTGGAAAGGTCGAGGTTACCGGTGATGAAGATGGGGAGAGATGGGACACCGAGTCTGCACCAGGATCGCCAGACATTGCCTGTCCGGTGTGGGAAGGGGTATATGCTGTGTGGTACGCCACGCACTGCTGGTTCTGACTCGTGGGCTGGAGGATCTGCATCTGGATCACTAGAGGTTGTCTGTCCGGTGTGGAAAGGGTGTGATGCTGCATGATACACCATGTAATGTTGGTTCAGCTTTGTCTTCTGGCGATGACCTGTGTTTGTTGGACACAGCCATGGCATCAGAAACTGACTTGTGTAATGTCCATTGATTCTGTATAGGTTCCCAGCAGCGATTCGGGTGCTGTGGGTGAACTTGCAGCACCACTCCCAGCATAGGAGCTAGGAGGTTGACTTGCCTGCATGCGTTCCGGTGAAGACAAGAGTCGCGCGCCCCATTGTTTGATAGCTAATCTGTCTCTGGCAAGAGGAATGCACTGAGGTCTTGAAGGGTTGGATGCCGGTGCTGCAGCTGATGTTTTAGCTCTCTCCTAGACCGCAGATTCCTTCAGCGTCGTTGGATGGAGCGCTGAGCGTGGAGTACGGCGCTGTTGATTCACTCTTCCATGATGTGAGTCATCTACCCAGTCTGAGGTCAGGGGTCAGTTCATCATGTCCTCTGCGCGACGATCTGGAAGTGGTGGGAAGGTAGTCATGTCGGCAGTCCAAGGGAGGTCATCGGTGGAATTCTGTGGGTAAGGGATGTCTGCGAGGGTAAGATGTTTATAAACTTCATATTGTATCCCGCCGTCTTGAACCACATCGGGCTGAATGACTGGTTCATGCATTTACCGTGAGCGGTCTGAGTGACTTGCCTTGCTATGCCCTTGTGGAGCAACAGGGCCATAGCTTGGAACGCCAGAGTGACTTTCAAGTCTCTTTTACGAGAGTCGTTTCGATTATTCTTGCCGTAAAACAGGCGACCTCACCAGAAGTAGGCATGCCTGCTGACATTTCTCTCTTCTCTGACAATCTGGTTCTGGCGATTGGTCAGATCTGCAGCCACACATATTCCCAGGGCATCAGCCATCTCCTTCCAGCACTCCTGACTTCTCAGAATGGACATTTTATCCTGCCAGTGGGAAAAGCAGGCAATGACGGGACAAGGGTACCGGTTGTTGCTGTTTCTTTGCCCAACACGATGGGCTCGCTCCACATTGTCAATCGTCCATTGTTTGGAGGAGGAAAAAAAAACGATTCATCAGCTGCTACTTTACGAGTGCATTGGAGGCTGGTCTCGCTTGGTCTTTCAAAGACGTTAAAAAAAATCTCAGGTTGTTACGGCGAGAGAAAGGCTCGACTCTGTCTACTTGGTTGTGCACTTTTTGCGACACTTCTAGAAACAAGTCCTCCCACTGGAAGAGGTTTTCGCACTGTTGTTCAAGAAGATGGCCTTTGTTTGGTGAAGTGATTAACTTTCTCTTTCAGATGTTCGTTGTCGTTCTGGAGAAGTTCCCACCAACCCTGAAGTTTCCCCCGTGATATACCAGTCTTCATCATGTTGATAGCCTGCCATACAAAATAGTCGGTGATTTGGGTTTCCGTCTGGTCCAGGATTTGGTTCAGGAAAGTTCCCTGGATAAACAGGTATATGACCATAGCTTGGGCTGTAGTTTGAATACACATCTCGTGATGGTTCTTGTATATTTTGCTGTGTTGGTCCGGGGCTTGATTCGATGTCCCCACAGGACATAAGAAGCCAGCTAATGAAAACAGCAGAGGATTTCAAAAGGAATAGCTGCAGTAGTAAACCGTTCGTGTAGACGATCAACACGAATCGTTGTTTACGTTTCAGCGTCCACTCTGTCGCTGTTTGAAATCGTATCGCCACCGCCCGCATGAGGAAAAGAACATGGACTTTTGCCATGTTGACATTCACAGAACACACGAAGCGGCTGTTAGTGTATAGGGTGACAAAGGTTCCACGGCCGCCTGCTTTGCTTTTGTTTGTTTTGTTTGTTTGTTTGTTGTTTGTTGTTTGTTGTTTTTAATTCCACTGAGCTTGAATGTTGTTAGAACAGTTGCAATAAACACAGTCGTGGGCCATCTCGGAGGCCAAGCAAGTCATATTTCATTCACCTGTGTCCAGGGTCTACCTTTTTTTTTTCTTCTCTCACACGCCGGCGAACAACTAGCACGTATAGCACACATACCTGTGTAGCTGTCCCCTTTTGGTCCTGGAAAACACTGTTCACGTTTCAAACTTTTATTGATTATGTATTAATTTTTAAATCGACGATAATGTCTTAATTAATCCACACCGGCGTCCGAAAATTAGCCAGTCCACCAAGCACACCTTATGCTGTCATGAGTCGAAAAATGACTGTAGATCAGGCTTTCAAAGTAGGTAAATTAAGCCATTTTGGGGGCACAACAAACAGCGCGTCTTGACAGCTCACCAGCTAGAGAAAGACCCCTGAGAGAGAGAGAGAGAGAGAGAGAGAGAGAGAGAGAGAGAGAGAGAATGTACGTGCCTTTTCTTGTGCAGGTGTTTTTTTTCCCCACTGCGAACGTATGATGTAGTGTGAAAGGTTTGAAACGTATTTAAAACACTGCGCAGTCAGTCTGGTTAAACCGGCACGTCCTTTTGATCTGAGTTAAGATGTCTGTACATCTGATTCCATTCGCTCTTTTATAACAGAGCCAAGCTGACCATACAGAGCAGTGTCCAGGGTTTATGTATAGTTGTCATTTTTTATTACAGAGCCAAGCTGACCATACAGAGCAGTGTCCAGGGTTTATGTATAGTTGTCATTTTTTATTACAGAGCCAAGCTGACCATACAGAGCAGTGTCCAGGGTTTATGTATAGTTGTCATTTTTATAACAGAGCCAAGCTGACCATACAGAGTAGTGTCCAGGGTTTATGTATAGTTGTCATTCTTTATTACAGAGCCAAGCTGACCATACAGACCAGTGTCCAGGGTTTATGTATAGTTGTCATTTTTTATTACAGGGCCAAGCTGACCATACAGACCAGTGTCCCAGGACTTATGTATTGTTGTCTTTTTTTTTTTATTACAGGGCCAAGCTGACCATACAGACCAGTGTCTAGGGTTTATGTATGGTTGTCATTTTTTTATTACAGGGCCAAGCTGACCATACAGACCAGTGTCCAGGGTTTATGTATGGTTGTCATTTTTTTTTATTACAGGGCCAAGCTGACCATACAGACCAGTGTCCAGGGTTTATGTATGGTTGTCATTTTTTTATTACAGGGCCAAGCTGACCATACAGACCAGTGTCCAGGGTTTATGTCTCGTTGTGATCGTCTGTCTTGGCTTCCTCTCCACGTTCTGCACCGGTCGCAAACAGCTGCGCGAACTTCGCGACACAATGATGGAGAACTGCGTCCACAAAGATCCATGAAGAGGAGCATAGACCTGGCTCCACAGAAGCCCCATGAAACGGGACCCCCACGACATTCTGCAAAAACTGCGAGAGCTCTTTGGACTTGGAGCAAGGCAACGCGCGGAGGAGTCATTTTGTTGTGAGAGCATTAGAAGACAGCATCCGATCTTTTGAAGGAAGCAGCGTTTATGCAGATCCCTCCTCGACTCTAGTGGAGGAGCACCACCTTCCCTGGCTGAAGATGTTCCTCTCCTGGAAGGGAAGGGCACGCCTCGAGAAGACCTTGAGGATGAACCTCCAATGACGTCACGCTCTGTTGGAAGTTGTTACGGCTCTGCGGGATGTGAGACCCGGACTCACAAAGGGACTTCACCCTCCAGGACCTCCCATGGAAGGTGCTGGAGAATGGAGACCTGTGGATCGCAGACGATGTGGTGGGTCTTGCGGGCAGAGCCCCAAAGTCCGGATCTTCCTGGCCTGCCTCACCTTGTTCTTTTCCATGGATACCGTGGCCACATTTGGCTACTCTGTGTCTGACTTGTCAGCAAGGCGGTGTATGATGGAGACCCTACAGGGGCCCAGGCTCTGACGGTTTGAACAAGTTAGTGGGCCGTCTTTTAAGTTCAGTCTCTACAACACTTGTCTGTCTGACTGTGTGTCGTTTTTTTTTTTCTTCTCCTTTTTGACATTTACCTGTCTGTTTCAATATTAAAGGTATCTTTTTTGTCGTTTCCCCAGTCTATTCCCGTATTAAATGCATCCTTTTTGTCGTTTCTCCTGTCTATTTCAATATTTAATACATGTCGTTTCCCCTGTCGATTTTAATATCAAATGCTTTACTTTTTTGGCGTTTCTCCTCCTACTTCAAAATTCTTTTTTTTCCCGTCGTTTTCCATGCCTATTTCAAAATTAGAACCATCAGTTTTGTCGTTTCCCCTGCCTATTTCAATAATTGATGCATCCTTTTTTTTTTCCCGTGTCAATTTCAATGATAGAGGCATCCTTGTTGTAGTTTCCCTTGTCTATGTCAATAATAGATGCATTCTCTTTGTCGCTTCCTGTCGTTTCCCTTGTCTATGTCAATAATAGAGATGCATTCTCTTTGTCGCTTTCCTGTCGTTTCCCTTGTCTATGTCAATAATAGAGATGCATTCTCTTTGTCGCTTTCCTGTCGTTTCCCTTGTCTATGTCAATAATAGAGATGCATTCTCTTTGTCGCTTTCCTGTCGTTTCCCTTGTCTATGTCAATAATAGAGATGATTCTCTTTGTCGCTTTCCTGTCGTTTCCCTTGTCTATGTCAATAATAATAGATGCGTTCTCTTTGTCGCTTTCCTGTCTGTTTCAGTATTAAATGCATCCTTTTTTTGTGATTTCCTTATCCACTTCAATATTATGAGCTGTTTTTTTTTATTGCTTCACCCGCCTTTTTCATAATGAATGTATCTCTTTGTGTCGTTTACCCTGTCTATTTCAGTATCAAATGCATCCTTTTTGTCGTTCCCCCTGTCTATATGAATATCATCAAATGCATCCTTTTTGCCTTTCCCCCTGTCTATAGCAATATTGAATGTATCCTGTTTGTCGTTGCCCCCAGTATATATCAATATTGCATACATGCCGTTTCCCCTGTCTATTTCAATATTGAATACATCCTTTTTTTGTCGTTTCCTCTGCCTATTTCAAATAATAGATGCATTTTTTTTTGGTCGTTTCTACCGCCTATTTCAATAATAGATGCATTTGCTAGTCGTTTCCCTTGCCTATTTCAATAATAGATGCATTTTTTTTGTCGTTTCTACCGCCTGTTTCAATAATAGATGCATTTGCTAGTCGTTTCCCTTGCCTATTTCAGTAATAGATCATTTTTTTGGTCATGTCTACTGCCTGTTTCAAAAATAGATGCATTTGCTAGTCGTTTCCCTTGCCTATTTCAATGATAGACGCATCCTATTCTGTCGTTTCCCCTGCCTGTTTCAATAACAGACGCACCCTTTTTGTCATTTCCCCGTCTATTTCAATAATAGATGATTTTTTTTTTTGGTCGTTTCCCTTGCCTATCTCGATAATAGATGCATCCGTTTGATCGTTTCTCCTGTCTGTTTCAATAGCAGATGCATTTTGTTTGATCTTTTACTGTCTGTTTCAGTTTTAAATGCATACTTTTTGTCGTCTCCTTCTCCATTTCAATATTAAGCACTTCTTTTTATTTATTGGTTCACCCGCCTATTTCAATAATACATGCATCCTTTCCGTCGTTTCCCCTGACTATTTCAATAACAGATGCAGCCTTTTTTTGTCGTTTGCCCCATATATTTCAATAATAGATGCTTTTTTTTCAATTCCTTTGCCTATTTCAATACTAGATGCACCCTTTTTGTCGTTGCTCCTGTCTGTCTATTTCAATATTAAATGCATTATTTTTTTATCGTTTCCCCTGTCTATTTCATAACAGATTCATCCTTTTTTATCGTTTCCCTGTCTGTTCCAGTATTAATGCATCCTTTTTGTCGTTTCCCCCATCTATTTCAGTATCAAGTGCATCCTTTTTTGCCTGTCTATTTCAACATTAAATCGACAGTTTTTCTTTTCACTAAACATGTTATTTTTCAGGTTAACTGTTGTAAACTATGTGCCGACAACAGACGTCACTAACCAATCTGATTTTCAGCTACCAGGCTGGGATACAGGTGGCATCCTGGGCCCTGTTAGTGTATTTCGTCGCCTACCTCGTCGCCAGCATCGCTAGTCCCAGGATTGTAGCTCTTCTGGGTGGGTGAATGGGGCATTACTGAGTGCATTTCTTTTTTTTCGTTTATGTGATCAATGGATACGGAAACATCTCTTGTGCATCAGTTCTCGACTTGACTATGCTCGTATTAGATGTTTCTCAGTTAGACCGATCCCACAGTTGACAGACCCCAGAGACCAATCTGACCTGAGATTTGGGTCATACAACTTGAATCTAGCTCCCTGTGACGTGACGCTTGACAACACCATCTGATCATTCCCACTAAAACACCAAACCAAAGAATACATTTCAAATCTAAGCCCACTCTCCCCTCTGAACCCCCCCCCCCCCCCCCCCCCCCCCCCCCCCCCCCCCCCCCCCCCCCCCCCCCCTTCTTGCTTAGGACGGTGCGAAAGGCCCGACTGACTCGATCTATGACACAGGAAAAAATTGCGTCACGGTAAATACGTGCCGCCTTTCGTTCTTGTGGGTCTAGTCGGCCGACCCTCCCTCCCCCCCCCCCCACTCTCAACCCTCCTCCCCATGCTGTGCGATACTACGCAGCATGGGATGTGCGTTCTAACAATATAGCCCTCCCCCCCCCCCCCCACTTTCTACCCTGTGACAGAAAGGCATGTTGCGGCGCTCTCCACCTCCACCACCACCAACCCCCCCCCCCCCCCCCCTTCCACCTGAGCCACGTGCGGCCCTATTGACACAAAGGCAATCACCCCACGAGCCCCGTGCTCGCAGACACCTACACGTGCTCGCAGACACCTATGCGGACGCATAAATTAACTTGGGCTCACGGCCACCTATACGGATGCATAAATTATCCTGTGCTGATTAGGTTCAAACAATTTCCGAGGCGATTGGTTACAAGACTAAATCCCTCCCTCCCCCCTCACCCCTGATCGGTAAATGACAGATTGTCGAAATTTGATTTGGCAAGCGAGAAATTCATATACTAGGCACACACAGGGCGCAGCTTCACTGACCCCTCAGGACTGCCTGTAGACAAGAGCAGAGGAAGACAAAGGGACAGAGGCCTAGGAAACTCTTGGTAACTCTTTGATCTCAAGTCATTCACTGTTCGTTCCCAGGAAAAGTGAGATGGAACTCTGTTTTACATTTTTGAATCTATGTATTGATTTGTATGTATGCTGTGTGTGTTACCATTGTAACTTTGTACAAATGCTTAGCAACATTTATCAAACTGATGAATGATTATTCTGTGTAGTAGTTTGCTTGCCATCATATGGCAAAAGCTCTCTCCCAGTGGTTTTGATTCTTTGTTAACAATCTGACCACTGCTCTTTGTGTTCACCCTGACTTTTGTCAGTATGCAACTCTGTCTGTTAAGATAATAATTCAATGATTAATTTTGATCAGGAAAACAGTATGCCTGTGCTAGGTAAAAACTGCTACTCTGATTTATAATATACTGGTGATTATTGGAATGATTTGTAGTGTATGACTCTAAGTCTACACCACATGTGTACTTGGACTAAGCATAGCCCAAGTCAGTGTGCTTTAATTCATATGAAACAAGGAAGAGTTGTTTAACTAAAACTGTAACATGTATACTGTCTCCTACCCTTTTGTAAGCTTACTTAGCCTTTAAACAAAAGTGGAGGTTAATAGTTATAACAGAAACTCTACCATACAGAAGAGTTTGCTGGCTGAGTCTCACACCCCCCTCTGAAAGAAAGAGGAAAGGGGTAAATGTGTGTACTCAACAAGCCAGCCACCAGATTCTCACCTACAGATCAAGTTCTCTTTATTGCAGAACTGGGATCCTGGTCACGCTGCACATCACAGTTGAACCAGAAGCTGGGACTTCGCCAGAACCCAGGGTGACACCAGACAACAAATCTACACCAGTGGGGCAGTCACCAGCTACAGGAGAGATCACTATTCTCTCTAAAGCAAAGCTAAGTTTGCTTTCCACCTGGACTCAAACCCATCAGACCCTTACCCTCACTTTATGATGAAACAGTGAGAACCTGTCTATGAGTACCACCTGGCTACAATACTGGGAATTCGCAAGTGGGGTGGATGTATAATACCCATATACATTCAGTGTAACTTGGACAGAACCCCTGTATGCCAACTTATCTTGCTGCACAGAGTGCCAGCGAGTAAAAGTAGGAGTGAGGAAGGACCCCTCATTGTGGTAGTCCAATGCGAACTGAAACACAGCCTATGGAAGTGACATGCATTTTCTTATCTATGTGTAAGTAATAAAAGTTGATGTGTGAAAGTGCACTTAACTTGTGTCAGTTCCCTGTTGTTCAATCGAATGCTGAATGTTTGAACTTCTCTCTTCAATTCTGTATCTCGGAGCTATAAGTACTTTTAATTAAGAGTACAAGCCTAAGGAAAATTATCTCAGAGCCATTCTTCCGTATTTTATCAATACCCGGAACAAATAAAAATTTCTTTGATGACTAGTACCGGAAAGTTGCTCCTTCCACCACTAGTAAGAGAGGGGGTGTAGGTGAAATGTAAAGATAATTCTCATCGAGAAATTATTCTAAGTCCTTCCCCTAGAGGACCCACCTACCACTCATATCCATCTCGTCACACTCCCCAAGGAAAAGATGTGCCCTAAGTGGCTGCAGCATGGGTTTGAGGGCTCCTCGCCCTATGTGCCCTAAGTGGCTGCAGCATGGACTTTGAGGGCTCGCCCTATGTGCCCTTAGTGGCTGTAGCATGGGCTTTGAAGGCTCCTCGCCCTATGTGCCCTTAGTGGTTGTAGCATGGGCTTTGAGGGCTCCTCGCCCTATGATCTCATGAACGATCCTCGAAGTCTGATGACGAGAGTGGCAGAGCCCCTGCAGGCAGTGCTAGAGGCAGTTGAAAAACAGTTCCAGACAGACCGGTTCATGTACGTTGCAAATTAACATCACGGGACTTTAAGTTTCCAAAGTTAATTTGACAGCTGTGTTGGTAAAGACATCCACCACACGGCGGTGATTTGGCCTTGTGATTCCAAACCATTCAAGAGGTGTAGGTTTGAATCACTGCGGCGCAAAATATACATCTGCAGAAGAGCGGCTGTGAGTCCTGCCTGGCCTTCGCATTGCGAAATGTGGTCAGGGCCAAAACACTTGTCTGGGGTGGGAGTATGGGGTGGGGGTGGGAGGTGGCGTGAGGCGGTGGGGGGGGGGGGGGGGGGTGCAGGGGGAGGAGGAGGAGAGACTCTTCTCAAAAGATCATCTGTCCATGGGATTGATGAACATCGCCTGTCAGTTCACCCCATCTCCCTTATCTCTTTACTAATGTGTGTGTGTGTGTGTGTGTGTGTGTGTGTGTGTGTGTGTGTGTGTGTGTGTGTGTGTGTGTGTGTGTGTGTGTGTGTGTGTGTGTGTGACTAGACTCAGACCCTCAGACTCAGACCTTGTCACGATAATCCTTAAGGGAGTATTGATACTACATCATGGTATTATGAGAAATCATCATTAATGGATAGGCCATACTCTACTTTGGCCAATAAAGGGAATCATTATTGTCTTTTCAAATGTATGCAGTCATGAACATCTTTTGTAATAGGAATTTGTGGATCATCAGTGCGCAGCGTTTCACCCAGGCAAAGACTTAGCAAGTTTGAGTTTAGCCTGTCTGTGGATAGCCGTTCTTTTAGTTTGTATCCAGAGCAGCTGCACTGAGCCCGTTCTTTTAGTTTGTATCCAGAGCAGCTGCACTGACATGAGTTTGTAGCCTGTCTGTGGATAGCCGTTCTTTTAGTTTGTATCCAGAGCAGCTGCACTGACATGAGTTTAGCCTGTTCCTTTTAGTTTGTATCCAGAGCCTGTCTGTGGATAGCCGTTCTTTAGTTTGTATCCAGAGCAGCTGCACTGACATGAGTTTAGCCTGTCTGTGGATAGCCGTTCCTTTTAGTTTGTATCCAGCAGAGCAGCTGCATAGCTGACATGAGTTTAGCCTGTCTGTGGATAGCCGTTTCTTTTAGTTTGTATCCAGAGCAGCTGCACTGACATGAGTTTAGCCTGTCTGTGGATAGCCGTTCCTTTAGTTTGTATCCAGAGCAGCTGCACTGACATGAGTTTAGCCTGTCTGTGGATAGCCGTTCTTTTAGTTTGTATCCAGAGCAGCTGTAGTGACGAGTTCCATCTCCCACCACACCGCATGCTGGGCATTGTCTGTCTTCTCTCGCAGTGTTCGAGGTCATGAGCGCTGACATGAAGTATGCTGAGATCACGTCTCCGTTCCAAGTTTTTAACGTTTAATAAGCATGGTTCTAGTTGGTAGTTTTCTCCAGTTTTACTGAAAAATATAGTCTCGTATGGTATTGCAAAATATTGTCACTATACTTTAATATGGTGTATGTGGGTTAGTATATGTGCGTGCGCGCGCACGCGCGTTAGTGTGTGTGTGTGTGTGTGTGTGTGTGTGTGTGTGTGTGTGTGTGTGTGTGCGTGCGTGCGTGCGTGCGTGCGTGCATGCGTGCGTGCGTGCGCGTGCGCGCGCGCGTGCATGCGTGCGTGAGTGCGTGCATATGTGTGTGTGTGTGTGTGTGTGTGTGTGTGTGTGTGTGTGATTCTTTCTTTTATTTATTATTTCCATTTAATAACACCATGCTCTCTCTCTCTCTCTCTCTCTCTCTCTCTCTCTCTCTCTCTCTCTCTCTCTCTCTCTCTCTCTCTCTCTCTCTCTCTTCTCTCTCTCTCTCTCTCTCTCTCTCTCTCTCTCTCTCTCTCTCTCTCTCTCTCTCTCTCTCTCCCTCTATATATTCTTAAAAGTTGTTGCCTTGTCTGTCTTCTTTCTTTCTGTCTTTTTTTTTTTCCCTTCAGTCTGTCTTCCTTAGTTTCTTTCTTAGTTTCTTTCTTTCTTTCTCCAGCATTGTTTTCCTTGTTCTTCTCTTTCGTCCCTACTTCCTTCTCACGTCATTTTCTTTTAATTCACAATGCATATGTTACTCTATATTGAAACAATTAGACAAACATGCAAGTGACATCAAGCGCAAGGATGACACACTATTAACATAAAAGAAAATTACCGAACAGTTTGCAAGTCTATATGGACACGAAGCATTACATATTCAACTGAATTAGCGGTACTGAAGTCGCGTCCTTGTAATGACCACAGGTTTTCGAGTGGAATTCATACTGCTGCAGCTGTTGATGGTGTTCACTATGCTGCTGACCGCTTTGACGTCACGTCTGGAGACCGTCTTTTTGCTGAGTGTCGTGGCTGGAATTCACCGCACCTGCATCTATACCATTCCTTATGCCGTCATTAATGATGCCGCTCAAACCATTGTGAGTTAGAATTCGATGTGTAGCAAGGCATTGTTATGACCTTAGTTTAGTGCTTATACCATACGGAATTACGTTTTTATTTCTACCACATTAACGCTGATGATATGACCATGTCGTTTAGGTCGCTGATTGGAGATTGCTAAATGACAGTGGACAATTTGTTTCAGTCCTGTAACGATGACGTCAAAGCATGTATTTCATTCCATTTGAAGTCAAAGCATGTATTTTATTGTTTCTTGATGTCAGAGCATGTATTTCATTGTCTCTTGGTGTCAAAGCATGTATTTCATTGTCTCTTGATGTCAAAGCATGCATTTCATTGGCTCTTGATGTCAAAGCATGTATTTCGTTGTCTCTTGATGTCAGAGCATGTATTTCATTGTCTCTTGATGTCAAAGCATGTATTTCATTGTCTCATGATGTCATAGCATGTATTTCATTGTCTCTTGATCTTAAAGCATGTATTTCATTGTCTCTTGATGTCAAAGCATGCATTTCATTGTCTCTTGATGTCAAAGCATGTATTTTATTGTCTCTTGATGTCAAAGCATGCATTTCATTGTCTCTTGATGTCAGAGCATGTATCTCATTGTCTCTCGATGTTAAAGCATGCATTTCATTGTCTCTTGATGTCAAAGCATGCATTTCATTGTCTCTTGATGTCAGAGCATGTATTTCATTGTCTCTTGCTTCCATGCCTTTTTCTTCCTTCTCGTAGTTTCACTTGATCAGTATCTTGTCCATTCACCCTCCCCTTTTCTTCGTCCCCCCCCTCCCCTCTACCCCTCGTCGCTCCCTCCCCACACTCCGTCCTCACCATGTTTGCTATGTTGCAGGTCAGTACAGGCAACAACAGAAGTCCCGTGGGTCTGTCAATGTCACTGGCCGCCGCCTGTCTGCCCCTGTCTTACTGTGTGCTCTTCACCTGGGTGGGCGCCGTCCAGGAACTCACCGGAGACGTCTCCGCCCCGCTGTACTTAGGCAGTGCCACCGGAGCTATCGGCATTGTCGTCTTCCTGTTTCTTGGCAAAGTGTAGAGTCGGACGAGGAACACAAAGTGTCATTCCTTTTTTAGCCGTTTAAACTCACATTAGTCGAGTTTAACAGGACTGGGTTGATTGCCATGTTGAATGGCAGCATATTACAGCACGGCACAGAAAGCATTCAAAACAACAGGCACCTGCAGACACATCATTTCCTTCAAATGAGCCTGCTTTGAACATGATGAATAGCTACCAAAATAGTTGTTTTCGAGAAAAAAAAAAAAAAAAAGATTCTGGAGACGTTCTTACCGTCCCCAAAGCTGACAGTTTGAGATCAGTACAACCACATCATCACCATTGTCACCGACCTTTTGCCCTGATCTGATAAAAACGATGTTCTTACTTTCGTCTAGTGACTGTATTATAGCTGCTAGGCTGGTCCTTTAGTGAGTGTATTGTAGCTGCTAGGCTGGTCCCTTACTTAGTGACTGTATTGTACCTGTCAGGCTGGTCCCTTAGTTTTCGTTTGTTGTTGTTTTCCCTTGAAGCTGTTTCCAAGACGTTGTATCACGCGCTGTAGCTGGGTGTGTCTGCGTCGCTCCAAGGCCACGTTCAACACGTACAGGAGAGGATTGATCGCCATGTTGAATGGCAAGACAAAGGCTGTCCCAGCAGAGCGGATGTCCTCAGGTATGACGTTGAGTGTGGGCATCAGCAGCACCAGAACATCCACCAGGAACCAGCCACAGGCGTCAGTCACTGAGATGGGAATGGTGCGGCGAGCAGAGTCCAGCTGGTGTGATCTTTGAGAGTTGACCAGAAACACGATGGGGTTGGCAAGAACGATGATGTAGATGTACACCTGACCTGCCATTGTCACTGCCATCAGCAGTGTGTTCAGTATGACGACAGCATGTAAACCCATGGTCATGGGAACCCAGGGTGCTGGTCAAGGGGAGAGGGACACACAGACTGCTTTGATGCTGTGACGTCCAGGGGAAGAGATGGAGTGTGGTGGACAGAGTGACTCCCAACCCCCAACACAGGACGCTGGAGGTCACCACCTGCCTTCTGCCCCACACCTGTAGGTCTGGCCTGGCCAGGTGAACACAGTGACCCACTGTCAGACACACCAGGATCAAGGCAGACACCTGGACACAGAACAGGTACAGAAAGCTGCACAGGGAACACCAGGGACTGTACCTCCACCACCTGTCTACCCACATATACTCCCCCAGTAACACTGGTCAGCCACACACACACACACCAGATACACCCCCATCAGCAAGTTGGACATGGACAACTGAGACACAAAGACAGCACACCTGCTCCTCTTCTCCCGATCTCCACGCAGCAGGAAAGAAGAGGTTTACTCCATTGCCCAGCAAGGTGACAGCGGCCAGGATGGCAGTCACAGCACGTAGAGCGGGTGATCCCAGCAGATTGTGACAGGAGGAGAGGAGAGGGGAGGGGGAGTGGCAGTTCTGGGGTGAAAGTCTGCAGGCAAGTTCTGAGGGCAACACAGTGTGGGCAGGTCTGTATGTACAGAGAGTAACAGGGAGAGGGGGGTGAGCCAGTGACGGGGGAGGTGGTGCAGGTCACATCCCGTCACGTCCAGTGTCTGTAGCTGTGGTGTGGGCAAACTGCCAGTCACCCGCTGCAGGCCACTCTGTGACAGGTTGAGGACAGTCAGTGAGGAGACCACGTTGACCGCCTGGAGTTTGTGTGGGGTTGGTGACTCTGACAAATCTGTGGCCTACAAACACTTCAGTCAGAGGGTTACTTGTCAGCAGCAACACCTTGAGATGATTCACATCTTTCAACATGTCTGTGGTCAGTGTGGGGATGAGGTTGTAACTGACATCTAAAATGACCAAGTTGGGCAATGTAGGGAGAGAGAGGGTGATGAGATCACAGCGTTGAAGAGCCAGAAGCACCAACATGCTATTGTTCCACAGACGTTCTGGCTTCATTCCACTGTCACTGGCATCCAAATAACGCACGTCAGGAAACCTCTCTGTATTGAACTTTCTGCTGCAGCGAAGAGACAGACCCTGGCACGTGCAGTTCGTGGGGCACACGTGATTACAGAACCGTTCATCATCCTGCTGTTTACAGTGCAGGAATCCATCACACACGTGGTCAGGATGCAGACAGACATGGGAACCCCGGCACCGGTAGAACCCTGGACATGTCAACTGCTCACAGCATCTCATCCTCATGACCCGGACAGTCATACATGTCATTGCAGAGGACAAAGACAGGCAGACAGTAACCATCACCAGGACACTGGAAGTGGGTCTGTGGGCACACTGTGACGTCATCTGTAAGGGAACCTTGACCAGACGAAGGCAGTGGTTCAAAGAAAAACCTTGCCATGTATCAGCGTGTCAAAGTTGACCACAGCTGGCGGCTGAAGATGATGATCATGATTAGTGTAATAAGTTCCATTGGAATGTTTTTCACCATTATACGCGTTTCTCAAAGCGACGAATACCTGTTCTTGCATTATATTACAAGCTTCTTCATCGGCCAAATTCAAGCATTGTTGTTGATTGTTACACCAGTGTTCTTGAGAAAAGCACTGATATGAACGGAGTAATGTTAGTCTCTGATTTAAACTTGAAAAACAAAACAGTTGCTCCTCTCTCTCTCTCTCTCTCTCTCTCTCTCTCTCTCTCTCTCTCTCTCTCTCTCTCTCTCTCTCTCTCTCTCTCTCTCTCTCTCTCTCTCTCTCTCTCTCACGTATGTGTGTGTGTGTGTGTGTGTGTGTGTGTGTGTGTGTGTGTGTGTGTGTGTGTGTGTGTGTGTTGTGTACGTATATATATATATATATATATATATATATATATATATATATATATATATATATATATATATATATATATATATAAAAGGAAACACAACGCACTCCATGTCATAATATTTTGCCAATTTTCGGCCATGCGGCCTTCTTCTGGGGCTTGTTTACTGACAAGGTAAGAACGTCATATGTAATGACGCATTGAACAAAGTTGTCATAGCTATGGCGTCAGTGTTTCTGCCATTTAAAAAAAAAAAAATGAGATTAAGAGATAAAGTTGAGAGATTGAGAAAGAAAAAAGAGACGCACACATACACGCACACACTCACACACACGCGCTTACACACACACACACACACACACACACACACACACACACACACACACACATATATATATATATATATATATATATATATATATATATATATATATATATATATATATATATATATATATATGCACGTGTCTCTCTCTGCCACCGAGACCGCCAGAGAACCAAGTCCCTCTGCCACAGGGACAATTCCATAACAGTATTTACACAAATACACACACGTGCAGATCACATAAAGAATCCACCCAACCACATAATGCCCCACCCCTCCCATAAGTTTAACCAAGACTCCCCCCATTTCCACTCTGCAAATCAAGTCAATCGGAATCCCGTTGAGTCCCAAAGGATAAACTGTCTTTAGTTTATTCTTCCAGAAATCTTCTCTTCTCTGTCTTGCGGTTTGTTTCAGGCTGTGGACCTTTTCCACCACACATACATTTCATGTTCTTCAGAGCGTTTAGGTAAGCTGAAATGATTGTTGACATGAACACAGCACCTTTGTTCAACTTGATGTTAGACCTGTGCAGATAGAAGCGATCTTTCAGTGTCAGCATAGTTTCACCCATGTACTGTGTACTCTGACGGTTGGTGCAGTAAACGATGCACAATATTGCTGCTGTCACAGGACAGTCGATGACGGATGGTAAATGTCTTTCCTGTCTGCATACTACTGAATGTTCTGCTCTCAACTAGATGGTTTTCACAAACCACACAGTGTTCAGCTGTACATTTGAAGCATCCAGCATAGATGTCATTTGGAATCGGGAGAGCTGATGGCATGAGCAGATTTCTCAGAGACCGCGATTTTCTTTCGGCTAGTGTGGGTGGGAAAGGCATAGCCTTCCGCATTTTCTGACTCTTGTGGAGAAGAGGTTGGAGTTCTGCAAACCAAGAACGGAATGGGGGATTAGAGGGGTTGTGAGTGACGATGAATGGAACTCGGTTGTGTTGCCTGTCTTCCATCTTATAGCTGAGAGTCTCGCGTCGGGGAACATGGCTGGCTTTGTTTTTTGCCTCCTGGATGGTCGCAGGGCTGTATCCTCGCTGGAGGAAATCACGTTCCATATCCTGGCAACGAGACTGGAAGGTTGGCATGTCAGAACAGAGGCGGCGGAGGCGCAGGAACTGGGCATAAGGAATGTTTTTGATGGTATGGTAAGGGTGGCAGGATGAATGGGCCAAGCATGTACGAGCATCTGTAGGTTTGGAATACAAGTCTGTGTTATCTCTCGTTACAAGAGAAATTACATTTGTGACCGCTGCCCTAAAAGTTAAGACATACATATTTTATAGTTACAAACGTGACACTGGAAATTGAAATTACTTACAAACAATAAAACATGCGTGTAACACACCAAAATGGGAATTTCAATCTTTCTCTTTTTGTAGTGCAAATAAAGTACGCACTCAGCCACTCATGATTATATATACATAAATGTGTGCACGTATGAGAGAGAGAGAGAGAGAGAGAGAGAGAGAGAGAGAGAGAGAGAGAGAGAGAGAGAGAGAGAGATTTGATTTATCATTAAAAATCATTAAGATAAGACATATTCCAGACATTTCTATTCCTCACTGTTCCAGGACATGCACACATAAAACAAATGCACCCCACACTCCAGCATCTATACTTTCCCGCTTGCTCACAGACATACACACCCGCGCACATGCTTGTGTCACAGGTGATCCATCGCCTCTTCTTGCACGCTGTGTTTGTTTAAAAAGCGCAATGGATTTGAACACAAAGCTCTTTTTTGTGCGCATCAGCTTAGCTCTGGGATTGTTGATGCAATCATTTTTGTCAACAAACGCCTTCGCTGCTGTTTCCATGTCGGCGTGAGGAATGTTACTGTAGAGTCCAACGACATCAATGGTGACCAGGTGTGAGCTGTCGTCAAAAGGACCAAACTCACGGTTCCACTGGTCTAGTGTATGGAGCATATGTGTGGTGTCTTGCACATAGGACGGAAGTTGCTTGACATGGTCCTGTAACCAGTGGTCCACCATTTTGGAGATACGTTCAGTGGGGCCACCAACTCCGGAGACAATGGGACGTCCAGGTGGGTTTTCCACAGTTTTGTGGATCTTAGGGAGCATGTAAAACTGATGGCAGCGTACACTCCCAATTTCAATAGTAGCCCATTCGATGTAGTCATCATTCAGAAGTCGGTTCACCAGGTGGTTGGATTTTCTAGCAATGGTGTTTGAAGGATCTTTCTTAATTACATCATAGTGCTGAGTGGAAAGAAGTTGACGATGAGCTTCAGCAATATAGTCACTGGTGTCGGCTGTGCTGATGCGAAGTGTCCTGTTGTGGACAAGTCCTTGAAGTTCTTTCAGGGCGGTCCTTTTCTTGCTGTCCAGATTGTTCCGTGGTCGTTGTTTAGGGTGATAGGACCTAGTCCTTAACTCAAGTAAGTTGATGTATTCATCAATGGCTGCATCTCTTCCACTAGGTGGCTTGTAACATGTAGGCTTGTATGATTTGGGTATAGTATCAGGAGTCTCATCGTCTTCATCAGAGTCATAGAACATCTCTTTCAACCTGATTTTTCGGCATGCTTCTGTGACGTCGCGAGTTAGCTGATCATGATCCAAACTCATGGGGGTGGGACAGAACTTAGGACCCAGGCCCAGAAGGTTAAATTGGTCAGGGTCGAGTTCGAAATCTGACAGTGTGTGTGTGTGTGTGTGTGTGTGTGTGTGTGTGTGTGTGTGTGTGTGTGTGTGTGTGTGTGTCCGTCTGTCTCTCTGTGTCTGCGTCTGTGTGCATGTTGGAGAAAAGGTGTGTGTGTGTGTGTGTGTGTGTGTGTGTGTGTGTGTGTGTGTGTGTGTGTGTGTGTGTGTGTGTGGTGTTTCTGTCTGTCTGTGTCTGTGTGAGTCTGTGTGTCTCTGTGTGTGTCTGTATCTCTGTGTTTGTATCTGTGTGTATGTTGAAGAAAAAAAATGTGTGTGTGTGTGTGTGTGTGTGTGTGTGTGTGTGTGTGTGTGTGTGTGTGTGTGTGTGTGTGTGTGAAGAAAAGATGTGGTTGCGTTTCTCTCTGTGTGTGTGTGTGTGTGTGTGTGTGTGTGTGTGTGTGTGTGTGTCTGTGTCTGTGTGTCTATGTCTGTGTGGATGTTGAAGAAAAAAAATGTGAAAAGTCTCCAACACTGGGCATGATGGTTCGTGAGAATTCGACATGGTGTTAGTGATATGAATGTCCATCAAAAATATACACTGGACTCCCCAAACTGTCCATTCTGTAATTAAATCGAGGACAAAATATATTTCTTTTTGTTATTGTTTGTCCATCCTATAAAGATTTACGAGATAAATACATGTTGCCTAATACTAGAAATGTTCATCAAGCTTCATTGCTTCTTTTACTGCAAAATGAACAGAGAATTTAACTCACTCTGTAGCTATGTTCATTTTCAAAGCACTAAAACGAGAGAGGTACAGAGAGGTACTGTTATCAGTTAAAACAAAAATGCCAGAGTAATATCAGGAAGAACATTTTGTTATGCAAATATTTTCTTTCACAATTTTCAGTATATGTGCCGAGCGCGTGAGCGTTCTACTTTTGCTCTTGACCTCATTGCAGATAGGTCAGTGGCCTTTGCAATTAAACTATTTGAGTTGAGGTGGGTTGTGTTGTGTCCGTGTGTGTGTCTCTGTCTTTGTGTCTGTTGAAGAAAAGATGTGACAAGTCTCCAACACTGGGCATGGTGGTTGAAGGTATGTGGCGTGTTAGGGAGAGAGAGGTAACTGACCTGCCCGCTGTTGCCACATGGTACAGGAGCATGCGGTGGACAGGGCTGGAAGGTGCAGAACTCCTCATCACTGCCATCAAAACAGTCCGCATGAAAATCGCACACCAACGTGAAGGGCACGTGCTGCCCAAAAGCTTCACAGAAAAGTACAATGGAAATGACGTCACGTGTGCCTCACACCACGAGACAACTGGAGAATCCCACGCGAATGCTTTGGCGTCATTTGTGGCCCAGCAGCGGCTGTCGACGTCACAGGCTAAAAACGCCCAGGTCCAGTGTTGGTCAGGGCAGTGAGTGAAAGACAGTGGAGGGGGGAGGATGGCGAAGTCTGAAGTGTTACCTAAGTCTGGCAGCGTGACGGGTGGTCCGTGTGAGGGAAAAGTCTGGGTGTGCTCCTGTGTATCTTCAGGTGATGTGGAAGTCAGCTCGCACAGGTAATAGGCAGGATGGTCATACTCACAGTCAACGAGATCAACGTAGTTATCGCTCAACGTTGAAAGGATGCCACACATTGGCATGTAGTAACCTGCAGACAAGCACACCGAAAACCACCATGTAAACAGTTTCAAAGCTGTTGGCGTCTTTGAAATAATCAGTGTTTTGTGGAAAGAGGATAAAAGGTAGAGACCAAAAAATGATGATAATAAGTTAAAAACCCAGAACATGTATTCCTATGATACGACCGTCTCTTCTTGTGGTGACATCATCAAGATGATCCTCTTCAATCTCATGGCCATGGTTAATTAGCTTCAAAGATTTTGCTACTCGCAACTTCATGGCAGTTGTCGTTGCGTCTGTGTGCGATGCCTTCCCCAAACCCATGTTTGCTCAGACTGCCCCCTCTACTACACAAAAGTGTTGGAAGAGTCTCCTTCTGTTTTGTGCCGTGTATTTTGAACTAAACAATAGTTTTGGAAGTCTTCTTCTGTTTTGGGCCGTGTATGTTGAAGTAAACAATGGTTGTTGGAAGAGCCGTCTTCTGTTTTGTTGTGCTGTGTGTTTTTAACTTGAGCAAACGATAGTTGTTGGAAGAGTCTTCTTCTGTTCTGTGCTGTGTATTTTTTAACTAAACAACAGTCGTTGGAAGAATCTTTTTCTGTTTTGGGCTGTGTGTTTTGAACTTGAGCAAACAATAATTGTTGGAAGAGTCTTCGTCTGTTCTGTGCTGTGTATTTTGAAACTAAACAATAGTTGTTGGAAGAGTCTTCTTCTGTTTGGGGCTGCGTATTTTGAACGTGAGCAAACAAGAGTTGTTGTAAGAGTCGTCTTCTGTTTTGTGCCATATATTTTGAACTAAACAATAGTTGTTGGGAGAGTCTTCTTCTGTTTTGTGCCGTGTATTTTGAACTAAACAATAGTTGTTGTAAGGGTCTACTTCTGTTATGTGCCGTGTATTTTGAACTAAGCTATAGTTGTTGTAAGAGTCTTTTTCTGTTGTGTGCCTGTAATTTGAACTTGAGCAAGTGCCAATACTCATCACTAAATTGACACAGCTGTATTGCATAGTGTTCCCTGGCGAGCAACCTCCTGACCATGTAATATCAAGCTCTGTCTGTGTATTGCTGGTATTGAGGCTACGGGAGGGCAAACGTTTGTATACATTTTCATGAGAAAGACTGAATGATAAGCTGCAAGTGAATAATGACCATTTTAACGGACATGGGATATTAGACTGATAAGGGATGTGCACATGAAGCCTTCACATGTGAAATCGTTGTTTTTGTTCCCTACAAATCTTTTTCCTCTTCTGGAAGATTCGTAACTATAAATGTCAAACTAAACAACGAGTGCATTTGTTTGAATACCTTAGAGTATCGTGCCATCGCACAGCTGCGTAAGAAACTCTGTGAAAATGACCAAAATCACCGAGGTAAAATGTATGATAAGAGTGACTCCCCCTCTCTCTCATTTTTCTCATCTACGTAGGTATTATTTCTTCTCTATACACTTTCAGAATTATAAAGTAACGCGAGATCTGACGTTTCTTTAATTTGTTTCATGTTGTTCATGGTGTATTGCCTAAAGGTAAACGACAATGTTCACCAACAGTTAAAGCTTATTTTTGTAATGTACTGTTTGCTGCGTTTCTACCATTCTACCATATACTGGGGGGTGGGGTGGGGTGGGAGGACGTCTTAAGTCCCAAAACATGCGTACATACTAGCTTAAAGCAATGATTTCCTTCCGGGTGACTTTCCTTACAATCGTTTTAATTTCAAGGTTTGTTAAGTGCATGATACTCAAAGAAGCGTCTGACTCTGAAGGAATTCGTCACTCCGGGCAGCGTAATGTGCCATCCTCCCCTTTTATTTAGACCTGTTATTTCAATTCATTGCCTCAACACTTTTTTTTTTTTTTTTTCATTTTTAGCAAGTAGTTTAGAAGTCTGAAGGACTGGTTATATATCTCGCCTAAACTTGTTTTCACAATAACAGACAGACAGACAGAGAGAGAGAGAGAGAGAGAGAGAGGAGAGAGAGAGGAGAGAGAGAGAGAGAGAGAGAGACAGACAGACAGACAGACAGACAGAGAGACAGAGAGGTGGGGGAGGGATCTCGGATTTCAATATAAAACCTGGGCCCTAATGCCTTCAATTTGCAAACAGTGTATAGAGAAAACATCAGAATCCGTCCAAATGTAAATACTGAATTGTAAGGGTCAGACTTAGAATCCGTCCAAATGTAAATACTGAATTGTAAAGGTCAGACGTGTGTTTAAAGGGGCACGAGAGGAAAGCCTCCTCAACGTGAATGCTTTCAATGTGGTCAGCTCAAAAGAAAGGTCAGCAGGCCCACTACCCAACATGGCCTTGTGAAAAGCTCTGCAGGTTTTTGTTCATGGATCCTGATGCCTCTGTCACTAAGAGGTGCAGGTTGGCACAAATGTGCATATTGTCTGAATTAATGAAGACATTAAAATCGAACAAATAAATAAGTAAATAACTAAACAACAAAAGGATAGTTCAATTCTACAAATTATGTTACAAGAGGCGCATAGGCCATTCGTGAATTGTGAATTAGGATAAAAAAAAAATCTGAAATGAGGCAGGGAACAGTAAACAGCAAATAGCAAACATGTTGGGTAACTCTGGCTCCAATGAGGAAATAAATACATAGCCATAGCTCCAAACGAATGCTGCTTACGACACTGAATCGCCCAGCAGACATGACAGCACAGAGCACACAGAACGAACTATGATATACCCCCCCCCCCCCCACACACACACACACCTAAAGTTAATGTACCAAGCTTGCCTATATAATCCGGGCTTGAGACATCTACACAGCAACAACAACTGGAGAAAAGAACCAATACAAATACACGTTTACTCAAGACCAGTACAGTCTTTTCGATATTTGATGTAGTGAAACAAACAAAAGGGGCGAACATTTAATGAATGCAAGTAACCTCGATTTGGTTGAAAAGAAAGTAAATCTCAAATGAGGAATGGAACAGAAAACAGCAAATAACAAACATGTAGGGCAACTCTTGCTCCCATAATGAAATAAACACACACCCATAACTGCAAACGAATGCGCTTACGATAATAACGAATCGCCTTGCAGATATGACAACACAGAGCGCGCAGAACAAACAATGAGACATTCCCCAAAAAGGATGTTTTAAGCTTGCATTCCCTACTCCCCCCCCCCCCCCCCCCCCAACCCCTCACCCCTCACTTCCGGGCACTTACACGCTCACTCACACGTGCACATGTACACCATTCCCAGATTCAGGATATACACACCTGTGAGTGTGTGTTCTGGTATTGTAAATTGCATTCCATGCTTTTCACTCTTCCCACTTCTTCCATCCTGTTTGGTTGAGTGACTGTTACAATCCTTTGTGGTGCTTGTGTGAGAGCCTTGACACCAGTAAAGTCCGCTCAGGAATGTGAGCTGCACTCGTCGATAGTGTGGGAAAATGAAAAAGCCAAGTTGTTCTTTTTTTTTTAAATTCTTCTCTCTCTCTCCTCTCTCTCTCTCTCTCTCTCTCTCTCTCTCTCTCTCTCTCTCTCTCACACACACACACACACACACACACACACACACACACACACACACACACACACACACACACACACACACACACACACACAACACACACAAGAGAGAGAGACACACACGCACAGATTGAGACAGACAGACAGACAGACAGACAGGGAGACACAGAGAGAAAGAGACACAGAGAGAAAAACAAAAAGAGAGAGAGAGAGAGAGAGAGAGAGAGAGAGAGAGAGAGAGAGAGAGAGAGAGAGAGAGAGAAGCTCACGCACGTGGAGCCTCTCTCACCCGCCATTTCTTCGTACCCTCTACCTCCCCACTCCTACCCCCCAATCCCCACACATCACTGCACCCACACACCGGCTTGAACAACTGCGAATATTCACACACACACACACACACACACACACACACACACACACACACACACAGAGAGAGAGAGAGAGAGAGAGAGAGAGAGAGAGAGAGAGAGAGAGAGACACACACACACACACACACACACACACACGCGCGCGCGCGCGCACACAAATGCGCGCGTGCGCGCACGCTACCGGGGCGCATTCACCTGAGATGAAAGCAGGTGTGGAGTAAGCAACGGTCCTGTCTTCGTATTGTGGCTCGAAACTGTACCTGTGTCATGGACAGCAAGAGAATAACTGAATCATGTGCCTGTGTCATGAACAGCAAGAGAATGACTGAATCATGTGCCTGTGTCATGAACAGCAGAGAGAATGACTGAATCATGTGCCTGTGTCATGGACAGCAAGAGAATAACTGAATCATGTGCCTGTGTCATGAACAGCAAGAGAATGACTGAATCATGTGCCTGTGTCATGGACAGCAAGAGAATGACTGAATCATGTGCCTGTGTCATGGACAGCAAGAGAATGACTGAATCATGTGCCTGTGTCATGGACAGCAAGAGAATGACTGAATCATGTGCCTGTGTCATGGACAGCAAGAGAATGACTGAATCATGTGCCTGTGTCATGGACAGCAAGAGAATGACTGAATCATGTGCCTGTGTCATGGACAGCAAGAGAATGACTGAATCATGTGCCTGTGTCATGCACAGCAAGAGAATGACTGAATCATGTACCTGTGTCATGGACAGCAAGAGAATGACTGAATCATGTACCTGTGTCATGGACAGCAAAAGAATGACTGAATCATGTGCCTGTGTCATTGACAGCAAGAGAATAACTGAATCATGTGCATGTGTCATGGACAGCACGACAATGACTGAGAATCATGTGTCATGGACAGCAAGACAATGACTGAGAATCATGTGCCTGTGTAGTGGACAGCACGAGAATGACTGAGAATCACGTGCCTGTGTCATGGACAGCAAGAGAATGACTGACAATCATGTGCCTGTGTCATGGACAGCAGGACAATGAAAGAATCAAGTTCATGGACTTCTACAAAAGGATCACGTCAGACCAATACCACTACCCATCTCCCTCCCCGCAGCATATACACACGAACATACATACACATCGCCGGAGAAAAAAGAGAGAGAAAAGGGTGCCAGCCATGTGGACAGCGATTCTATTGAGGGCGAGTTCGACATGTATTTTCCCAGCGATTTATGAGAAAAACGTTTCTACGATAATTGTTACGAGATGTTTTATGTTCCTTCCCTTGGTGGGCATGCACAGTGTAGGTAACTTCATTGCTATGTCCTATCGTTCTCCTAGATGCATGCACAATGTAGGTACGTGTATGGCTATATCCCATCATTCTGCTAGATGTATGCACGATGTAGGTACCTTAATTGCTTCTGATATCCTATCATTCTCCTAGGTGTATGCACAGTGCAGGTACCTTCATTGCTATATCCTATCACTCTCTTAGGTGTATGTACAATGCAGGTACCTTCATTGCTAGTGATATCCGGTGTGCAATACAGTCTACAAACAATACGGTCTACAACACACACACACACACACACACACACACACACACACACACACAGTGCATAGACAGCACACAAAAGAAAATCGTCAGCATGATTGGTTGCGCTCCCTTCTCCACCAAGAATACACTGGACTGGTTCTTTAGCTTACAGCATTCTCCATACACTTAAACAACTAGAACAACAACAACAACAACAACAAACAATCAACAAAAACAAGAACAGTTTGTTAAACAAAAATTATTCCCTTTGGGGCATATATGCCCATACATATCCTGACTGACACTTGGTGACAAAATGTAACTGAGTAGCAGTTTATCTGAATTGCCACCAGAACAGTTCTCTTCAACCAACTGACCAGAACAACACTTCGACCTGCATACCAATGCCTCTCACATTGAGTAAAACGTGCACAAAAAGTGACTTGCTGATGAACAAGTAACACTGGGAACCGGGATATTCATTTACGTCCACAGCGTACGTTCCGTGATTGGTCTTTACAATCCAGCCGACCACTGTGGCCGATATCCGTGCTGACAAGGCACAGGACACGAGGCCACGCTGCGAATGTCACACTGTGTGCTAACTATGTTAGTGTCACTCTGTATGCTAACTCTGTTAGTGTCACACTGTGTGCTAACTCTGTTAGTGTCACTCTGTATGCTAACTCTGTTAGTGTCACTCTGTATGCTAACTCTGTTAGTGTCACACTGTATGCTAACTCTGTTAGTGTCACACTGTGTGCTAACTCTGTTAGTGTCACACTGTATGCTAACTCTGTTAGTGTCACACTGTATGCTAACTCTGTTAGTGTCCCACTGTATGCTAACTCTGTTCGTTTCATATATTGCAGAAGACAAAGGCAGAGTAATTATTTTAAGTCATTTTGAGAAGAACAAAGGATGTGTTCTGAATTTTAATCAGCTGTCTGTGACATTCTCAGCATGTGGGCACTCTCTATGACTGACTGAGCGCCACATTGACTTCAAACCGACGTCAGCATGAGGGCACTGTATGACTGAGCTAGCGCCACACTGACTTCAAACTGACGTCAGCATGTGGGCACTGTCTATGACTGAGCTAGCGCCACACTGACTTCAAACCGACGTCAGCATGTGGGCACTGTATGACTGAGCTAGCGCCACACTGACTTCAAACCGACGTCAGCATGTGGGCACTGTATGACTGAGCTAGCGCCACACTGACTTCAAACTGACGTCAGCATGTGGGCACTGTATGACTGAGCTAGCGCCACACTGACTTCAAAACTGACGTCAGCATGTGGGCACTGTATGACTGAGCTAGCGCCACACTGACTTCAAACCGACGTCAGCATGAGGGCACTTTCTATGACTGAGTTAGCCCCACACTGACTTCAAACTGATGTGAAGTAGAGCACGGTGGGGAATTTAATTCTGCATAGACTGAACACTGTTCAAAACATGTCAAGCCCCTACAGATATGAATCTTACATGGAATAAACACTGTTCAAAACATGTTGTAGCCCCACACAGAATTCAGCTTTACACGGTATGCACACTGTTCAAGATGTTTGACTGCTCCACACACAAAAAAAATCAAACTTAAATACAGTGGTGGTTCTGTTCAAGAAAGGTGCTAGCCCAATGGATCATTGAAACTTACGTTAAGTGAGCTCTGCTGGGGAAATGAGTCAGTCCAACGTAAAAGTCAAACTTGCGGCTGCGAGCCCATAAAAATATCTTCCAGTGTTCCCATCTCCTTCCGAGTGTTGAAGGTCACTAAGTGACCTCCCAGGTCTGTACACCCCTTCCTGGCCTGAGGGTAAGTGATCGAACCTGCCGGTCTGACCAGCACGTAGCAGTGGTCATCCACCATGAAGCCACCAGGGCCACAGGTTGGATAGCCACAGTGTTCCTCGTCCTCTCCCCCCCAGAGCACTGCACTCTCAGGTTGCAGGCCAGGTGTGGCTGGAAGTGTGGCCAGTGTGGCACTGAGCAGTTCCACTGACCGTCCTTCAGCTGTTCTGGTGTGGACTGGGGCTGTGAGAACACACACACACACACACACACACACACACGACAGATTAACTCAAACGGCAAGTGTGTGAGCGATGCCTCACAAAGACGATAATGACTCGCGACATACGCACCGGATTGTCAAGAGACAGATGAACTCACACGTCAGGCATGTGAGCAATGCGTCACTATACTCAACACGCTGTCTCACTCACCTGGTGGAATGTGAAGAGAATCCGGAAGCCAGCAAACATGGGGAAAATAAAGTATTCAATGTTGAACTCCGTCGTCATAGTAGCGTGGCTACGTCCATTTTTGTAACGCCAAACCTCGAACTGGAGGTACAACCGTCGTGTGTGTTTGTAGACATCTGGCAAGGGAAGCAAACTGTAACCACGTTCTTTCCAAAGCAGCTTCTTGGGTTGGTTGTCAGCACTGTCATTGTAGAGGCTGAGAACAGAAGCTACGTCCAACTCAGCATGAAGCTCACTCAGCATAACAGTGTGTGACGTAGGGACGGTCAGCATGGTGTACATGACAAGGGGGCCAAGGGGAAAGTGGACCATGGACTCCGGGTTGAATCCTGGTGACTGCACAAACCCTGTGGAACACAACTTCTCTTTCACCTGTGCATGTGGGCTGGAACACACGCCAAGGAATAAGCATGCATGCTGCTGAATACTTGTCAACAAAATGAATAGACTGTACTGCATAAGGTACGCGATGCTATGTGGAATGATATGAATTGTTGTAAAGAGGAATGCGATAAAAGTCAAATAAAGTCTAGAAGGCTCAGCAGATTCAGCTCTTCGTTATTCTTTTACTTGTCTATTTTCATTTCAGTATCCTCAAACACGCAGAATATTGAAAAAAAAAAAAAAAAATCAAGTGCCAAATTCAGACACAATGTCACAATTACGGGCCATTTTATGAAATACTGTCGCTGCCATGTTATATCAGATACCTCTCTTCATCACATTTATAATCAGAAAACGCTGTGTGGGTGGCAGGGAATGGCAGGGAAACGGCGTTTGGCTTGAAGGAGCGGCCTGATCTCAGCCTGCTGCGTGTAGGCAAGATTCCTATCATTTTCCGTTATTCCCTTTCCTCCACCCCCCCCTCCCCTAGAATGGAAGATACCCCCCCCTTCCCCACTCACAAGACAACTACAACCTAACTGGAGTCAATGTCAATGGAAATGTGGAATCTATAGACATGTTTCTGCCGATTTTTCTGTTGGAGGCAATGTCAATGGAAATTTGGAATCTGTAGACACGTATCTGCAGATGTTTCTACAGCTTCCCATTCAATTACTCGCCAGTTACCGAGAGAACTCTGATAGGCGGTAAGGCTGCGTTGGGAAGAAAAAAAAAAAATAAACGCCCTCTTCTGGAAACCAATGGCATTAAATGAATAGACAGCAAGAAGGCAATTACAGTCTGTTTAAAAACAAAAAGAAACAAACAAAAATTCCCAAACCAAGCGACCAACCAATCAAATAAACGTCTTTATGACCTCCACATGTCCCAAACCACACTCTAATTCCACTGACGTACTACAGATTGTTCTCACAACCATTATTCAGCAGCACCTATTGCTGAAATCTTCGAATGAATTTTCTGGAGATGCATGCACATGTAAAGAATGATTCACACAGCTACACCATTCATCAATTCTCTACACACCATGCTCTCTAGGAAAAAAAGCCACGTTCCTTACAGGCCTCTCTGTAAATTCACCCCAGTGCCACACGACCTTAGTGCGGGGCCAGTCAGCCAGGAGTCAGTCAGCATGTGTAGTCACAGTGCAGGGCAGTCAGCCAGGAGTCAGCATGTGTAGTCACAGTGCAGGGCAGTCAGCCAGGAGTCTGTCAGCATGTGTAGTCACAGTGCAGGGCCAGTCAGCCAGGAGTCAGTCAGCATGTGTAGTCACAGTGCAGGCAGGGTCAGTCAGCCAGGAGTCAGTCAGCATGTGTAGTCACAGTGCAGGGCAGTCAGCCAGGAGTCTGTCAGCATGTGTAGTCACAGTGCAGGGCAGTCAGCCAGGAGTCTGTCAGCATGTGTAGTCACAGTGCAGGGCAGTCAGCCAGGAGTCAGCATGTGTAGGCACAGTGCAGGGCATTCAGCCAGGAGTCTGTCAGCATGTGTAGTCACAGTGCAGGGCAGTCAGCCAGGAGTCTGTCAGCATGTGTAGTCACAGTGCAGGGCCAGTCAGCCAGGAGTCTGTCAGCATGTGTAGTCACAGTGCAGGGCAGTCAGCCAGGAGTCTGTCAGCATGTGTAGTCACAGTGCAGGGTCAGTCAGCCAGGAGTCAGCATGTGTAGTCACAGTGCAGGGTCAGTCAGCCAGGAGTCAGCATGTGTAGTCACAGTGCAGGGCCAGTCAGCAGGAGTCAGTCAGCATGTGTAGTCACAGTGCAGGGCAGTCAGTCACAGTGCAGGGCAGTCAGCCAGGAGTCATCATGTGTAGTCACAGTGCAGGGCCAGTCAGCCAGGAGTCTGTCAGCATGTGTAGTCACAGTGCAGGGGGCAGTCAGCCAGGTCAGTCAGCATGTGTAGTCACAGTGCAGGGCAGTCAGCCAGGAGTCAGTCATCATGTGTAGTCACAGTGCAGGGCAGTCAGCAGGAGTCATCATGTGTAGTCACAGTGCAGGGCAGGGCCAGTCAGCCAGGAGTCAGTCAGCATGTGTAGTCACAGTGCAGGGCCAGTCAGCCAGGAGTCAGTCATCATGTGTAGGCACAGTGCAGGGCAGTCAGCCAGGAGTCAGTCATCATGTGTAGGCACAGTGCAGGGCAGTCAGCCAGGAGTCTGTCATCATGTGTAGGCACAGTGCAGGGCAGTCAGCCAGGAGTCTGTCATCATGTGTAGTCACAGTGCAGGGCCAGTCAGCCAGGAGTCAGTCAGCATGTGTAGTCACAGTGCAGGGCAGTCAGCCAGGAGTCAGTCAGCATGTGTAGTCACAGTGCAGGGCAGTCAGCCAGGAGTCAGTCAGCATGTGTAGTCACAGTGCAGGGCCAGTCAGCCAGGAGTCAGTCAGCATGTGTAGTCACAGTGCAGGCCAGTCAGTCAGCCAGGTGTAGTCATCATGTGTAGTCACAGTGCAGGGCAGTCAGGCAGGTCAGGAGTCAGTCAGCATGTGTAGTGTAGTCACAGTGTGCAGGGCAGTCAGCCAGGAGTCAGTCAGTCAGCATGTGTAGTCACAGTGCAGGGCAGTCAGCAGGGTCAGTCAGCATGTGTAGTCAGTGCAGGGCAGTCAGCCAGGAGTCAGCATGTGTAGTCACAGTGCAGGGCAGGGCAGTCAGCCAGGAGTCAGTCAGCATGTGTAGTCACAGTGCAGGGCAGTCAGTGCAGGGCCAGTCAGAGGAGTCAGTCAGCATGTGTAGTCACAGTGCAGGGCAGTCAGCCAGGAGTCTGTCAGCATGTGTAGTCACAGTGCAGGGCAGTCAGCCAGGAGTCAGTCAGTGTAGTCATGTGTAGTCACAGTGCAGGCAGGGCAGTCAGCCAGGAGTCTGTCAGCATGTGTAGTCACAGTGCAGGGCAGTCAGCCAGGAGTCTGTCAGCATGTGTAGTCACAGTGCAGGGCCAGTCAGCCAGGAGTCTGTCAGCATGTGTAGTCACAGTGCAGGGCAGTCAGCCAGTCAGTCAGCATGTGTAGTCACAGTGCAGGGCAGTCAGCCAGGAGTCTGTCAGCATGTGTAGTCACAGTGCAGGGCAGTCAGCCAGGAGTCGTCAGCATGTGTAGTAGTCACAGTGCAGGGCCAGTCAGCCAGGAGTCTGTCAGCATGTGTAGTCACAGTGCAGGGCAGTCAGCCAGGGCAGTCAGCAGCAGTGCAGTGTAGTCACAGTGCAGGGCAGTCAGCCAGGAGTCTGTCAGCATGTGTAGTCACAGTGCAGGGCAGTCAGCAGTCAGGAGTCTGTCAGCATGTGTAGTCACAGTGCAGGGCAGTCAGCCAGGAGTCAGTCAGCATGTGTAGTCACAGTGCAGGGCCAGTCAGCCAGGAGTCAGTCAGCATGTGTAGTCACAGTGCAGGGCCAGTCAGCCAGGAGTCAGTCAGCATGTGTGTAGTCACAGTGCGGGGCAGTCAGCCAGGAGTCAGTCATCATGTGTAGTCACAGCGGGGCAGTCAGCCAGGAGTCAGTCATCATGTGTAGTCACAGTGCAGGCCAGTCAGCCAGGAGTCGTCAGCATGTGTAGTCACAGCAGTGCAGGGCAGTCAGCCAGGAGTCAGCATGTGTAGTCACAGTGCAGGGCCAGTCAGCCAGGAGTCTGTCAGCATGTGTAGTCACAGTGCAGGGCAGTCAGCCAGGAGTCTGTCAGCATGTGTAGTCACAGTGCAGGGCAGTCAGCCAGGAGTCATCATGTGTAGTCACAGTGCAGGGCCAGTCAGCCAGGAGTCAGTCAGCATGTGTAGTCACAGTGCAGGCGCAAGTCAGCCAGGAGTCAGTCAGCATGTGTAGTCACAGTGCAGGGGGCAGTCAGCCAGGAGTCAGTCATCATGTGTAGTCACAGTGCAGGGCCAGTCAGCCAGGAGTCAGTCAGCATGTGTAGTCACAGTGCAGGGCCAGTCAGCAGGAGTCAGTCATGGGTAGTCACAGTGCAGGGCCAGTCAGCCAGGAGTCAGTCAGCATGTGTAGTCACAGTGCAGGGCAGTCAGCCAGAGTCTGTCAGCATGTGTAGTCACAGTGCAGGGCAGTCAGCCAGGAGTCAGCATGTGTAGGCACAGTGCAGGGCAGTCAGCCAGGAGTCTGTCAGCATGTGTAGTCACAGTGCAGGCAGTCAGCCAGGAGTCAGTCATCATGTGTAGTCAGTCACAGTGCAGTGCAGGGCAGTCAGCCAGGAGTCAGTCAGCATGTGTAGTCACAGTGCAGGGCAGTCAGCCAGGAGTCAGTCAGCATGTGTAGTCACAGTGCAGGGCAGTCAGCCCAGGAGTCAGCATGTGTGTAGTCACAGTGCAGGGCAGTCAGCCAGGAGTCAGTCAGCATGTGTAGTCACAGTGCAGGGCAGTCAGCCAGGAGTCAGTCAGCATGTGTAGTCACAGTGCAGGGCAGTCAGCAGAGTCAGTCAGCATGTGTAGTCAGTGCAGGGCAGTCAGCCAGGAGTCAGTCATCATGTGTAGTCACAGTGCAGGGCCAGTCAGCCAGGAGTCTGTCAGCATGTGTAGTCACAGTGCAGGGCAGTCAGCCAGGAGTCAGTCAGCATGTGTAGTCACAGTGCAGGGCAGTCAGCCAGGAGTCAGCATGTGTAGTCACAGTGCAGGGCCAGTCAGCCAGGAGTCAGTCAGCATGTGTAGTCACAGTGCAGGCCAGTCAGCCAGGAGTCAGCATGTGTAGTCACAGTGCAGGGCAGTCAGCCAGGAGTCAGTCGCATGTGTAGTCACAGTGCAGGGCCAGTCAGCCAGGAGTCTGTCAGCATGTGTAGTCACAGTGCAGGGCAGTCAGCCAGGAGTCAGTCAGCATGTGTAGTCACAGTGCAGGGCAGTCAGCCAGGAGTCAGTCAGCATGTGTAGTCACAGTGCAGGCAGTCAGCCAGGAGTCAGTCAGCATGTGTAGTCACAGTGCAGGCAGTCAGCCAGGAGTCAGCATGTGTAGTCACAGTGCAGGGCCAGTCAGCCAGGAGTCAGTCAGCATGTGTAGTCACAGTGCAGGCAGCAGTCAGCCAGGAGTCTGTCAGCATGTGTAGTCACAGTGCAGGGCAGTCAGGCAGGAGTCAGTCAGTCATCATGTGTAGTCACAGTGCAGGGCAGTCAGCCAGGAGTCAGTCATCATGTGTCACAGTGCACAGTGCAGGCCAGTCAGCCAGGAGTCAGTCAGCATGTGTAGTCACAGTGCAGGGCCAGTCAGCCAGGAGTCAGCATGTGTAGTCACAGTGCAGGGCAGTCAGCCAGGAGTCAGTCAGCATGTGTAGTGCACAGTGCAGGGCAGTCAGCCAGCCAGGAGTCAGCATGTGTAGTCACAGTGCAGGGCAGTCAGCCAGGAGTCAGTCAGCATGTGTAGTCACAGTGCAGGGCCAGTCAGCCAGGAGTCAGTCAGCATGTGTGTAGTCACAGTGCAGGGCAGTCAGCCAGGAGTCTGTCAGCATGTGTAGTCACAGTGCGGGGCCAGTCAGCCAGGAGTCAGTCAGCATGTGTAGTCACAGTGCAGGGCAGTCAGCCAGGAGTCAGTCAGCATGTGTAGTCACAGTGCAGGGCAGTCAGCCAGGAGTCAGCATGTGTAGTCACCGTGCGGGGCCAGTCAGCCAGGAGTCAGTCAGCATGTGTAGGCACAGGCGGGGCCAGACAGCCAGAAGTCTCATACCAAGAACAAAGGATTGCTTGGCTAAGGGCCCACTGCCAAACATTGACAGCCTCAGACAGTTTTCGGTAACTACCTCAGAGGCGGCGTGACTAGCTATTTAAGTAATGCGTTTGCCTTATAAAACATGGATCCACATCATGCAGTCGGAACTACCTATCCTGATCTGTAGCCTTGTCTCCAACGTCGTGTCGATGAGATTCAACGGTGGGCCACAGCTCAACTTGATCACTTTCAAAACTTCAGACAATACTTTGTTGGCCCTGAAATATGTCTGGAGGAATTCCCCATTTCAGCTGTGAAGGAATGGCATCGTCTTCCATAGAAACTCAACTTCAAATCTGACTTAAACGGATCCTGGCTCCTGATCCTGGCTCCTGATCCCTGTATGGATCCATATGAAATATGATCTAGTTATTAATGATGACTTCTCCTAATACCATGCTGTGTCTACAGGTACTTTGACAAAAGTAATGAGGATTTTACTTAAAGTGTAGGCGAGAGAAATTCAAATTCTGAACACGAAGTGGACGCACTGTTATCTGAGGCGAGTGATGGGGAGAGTGGTGATAATGATAACTCAGCGCAGACCAAGCAGACTCGAGAACGTGGGATGGACATTAAAAGGGAAGACTTCCTGCGGTTCATGATGCAAGACTGGCATCAAGATTGTCGATTTGTGCCAGCTGTGCCATCTTTCGCTGGTGAACATGATTTCCTCATATCACACGAACGCCACGCCCCCATCCTTTTTTTCCCCCAGCTGAAAACGCATGGTCTGCCACCAAACGGTCATGTCCAAACTTTCTGGCAAGATGTGTATGTTTTATTACACTCGCATCCTACATCGTTGTTTCCTTGTTTGTTTGTTTGTTTTCGTCTTATTCACACATTTACATGTGTTACATGTAATCACACACACACACACACACACACACACACACACACACACACACACACACACACACACACACACACACACTTGTGAAAGTAATGACAGTCATGTTTATGAAATATTTCTATTTTGATATTTCAGGAAAAAGCAATGGTGAGTAAAATAAATAGGGAAAAACATATTTTCGATAGATAATGATTTGTTGTGGTGTTGTGTCAGGTGCAGTTGCTGTCCTGCAGTGGATGGAAAGGAAGCCAGTCCATGTCATCACTACCAAGGTCAACCCCCACACCATGACAGATGGACCACATGCTGTGGGCAGTTCTGAAAACCCTGGCTGTCCATGATTACATTCAGAACATGGCTGGGATGGACACAAGTGTTCAGCTGATTTACACTGCACTAGACCACAAAACCACGAAGTGGTGGATACAGTTTTTTTTTCTTCTACCTCTTCACCTGAGCTTCGTCCTGTGTGACAAACTAAACAGAATTCTCTTCTTCCTCCCCCCGTAGCACTTCTCCCAGGTATCTCTCCTTTAGGGCCCTCATACGGGTCCTCTCTTTACGTCCCTTTTTTATCTTTCTCCTCCCCCCCCCTTCCCCTCCCCCCCGTCCTCCCCCCCCCCCCCCCCCCCCCCCCCACCACTTTTTTTTTTTTTTTTTTTTTTTTTTTTTTTTTTTGACCTCATATCTATCTTTTTTGTTAATGCTCTTATTTTTGCCTTTTTCTGTTGCGCCATCATAGCACCACCTACCTCCCTATTCTTTACCCAAATGTTTTAATGTATGCCTTGTTTGTACATTTACTCATTTACTCTGCATTGTAAACCCCCCCCCCCCCCCCCCCCCCCCCCACCCCCCACTTTTTTTTTTTTTTTTTTTTTTTTTTTTTTTATAGTAGGTACGAGTGTGCTTGTGTGTGTGTGTGTATTGGCGTGTGTATGTGTGTGTGTGTGTGTGTGTTGTGTGTGTGTGTGTGTGTGTGTGTGTGTGTGTGCCTGCGCGCAAGAAGAAGTTTTTTTCATGGGGGGGGGGGGGGGGGGGGGGGGCGAGCCCTGCAGCTCCTAGCTGCGTCTGGCTAGGGTTTTTTTTTTTTTTTTCTCGGGGTTCTCCCGTTTTCCCTCTCACCCCTTGGTGCTTGGGTAGGGCAACCTACCCTAGGGTCAGACTTGGGTCGGGTGCTTTAGGCGGCTGACCCCCTTCTCTCCCCCCCCCCCCCCCCCCCCCCCCCCAATCCCCTTGTCATTTATGCTTTTTGGTGCATATTGTATTTCATTTATTGTGTTCTCTCTTGTTCATTTCTTTCATATGCAACACACCCACTACACACACAATCACACACCCCCCCTCCCCCCCCCTCCCTCTCCTCCCTCCTCTCCTCTTCTCTCTCTCTCTCTCTCTCTCTCTCTCTCTCTCTCTCTCTCTCTCTCTCTCTCTCTCTCTCTCTCTCTCTCTCTCTCCTCTCGTCCCCTCTCTCTCGCTCATCTCTCTTCTCTCTCTCCCTCTCTCTCTCTCTCTCTCTCTCTCTCTCCTCTCGCTCTCCACCCTCTCCCTCTCTCTCTCTCTCTCTCTCTCTCTCTCTCTCTCTCTCTCTCTCTCTCTCTCTCTCTCTCTCTTCTCTCCTCCTCCTCGCTCGCTTCACTCTACCCTCTTTCCTCGTGCCATCTTCCTCGAACACAACTCGCCCTCCCTCTCCCCACTGCCCCTCTTTCAACTTCATTCACCACTTTGGCTTCACAAGGGGAGTATTGTGCATGTTAATGTCTGTTTTTCATTGTCTTGTCGCTGAGGAAGGCTTATTGCGAAAAATTTCTTGTCTTGTTTTGTGTCGTGCATTAAAGTGCGTTACTTCACACTTTGTTTTGTGTGCTCTTTCTGCTTTTTCGTCGTGTTTCGGTAACGCTGCAGTTTGTTTCATTTGCCTTTAAACAGAATTAGATGAATGGGCTAACACATCAAGCAAGTCAGTGTGTACATAGTGTGATGGTGTAGGTTTTGATTTCTTCTTTTTCTTTAGTTGTGTTGGTGTCAATATTAGTTGATCCTAAAGTGTCCTACAGACTATGATATGAATAAAAAGAAAATCATATTTAGACATTTCTTGGATTATGTTGTAAATGGACAGATCGTTATAAAGACAGTGTGTTTCCCAGGATTTATACGCAAGACACCTGTCTGTGTCAATTCGGGTGGAAAAAAATGAATCGTATTTTTATCTCGCTCCAGAAACTGAAAGATGAAGGTGGAAACATGATATTTTTATCGAAATAACTCAATATGTTTCTAAACAGGTCCGAAAGGTCCATGTCCTAACTCCAAACAGCCTTTTGTAATGACTTTTTGTTTGACTAACCCTCACAAATGGCCAGTTCTGTGGGAAAGTAGGGGTAAAACTATCAGTCCTGAGTGAGTGAGAGAACGTTTACCAGTGTTGTGAAATCAGAAGGAGTTGTCACTGCTACTTCCTGCTCAACAACTAACTCTAAAAGATGTTTGAATCACGTTCCTTCAGGTAGCTTCATGTACAGTGCAGAGCTCCCAGCGTTGGTTCAGACACTCCAAACGGGTTCAAAATCAATTCAGAGCTCACAGCGTTGGTTCAGGCGTTCCATATTATGGGCTCTAAATCAAATCAGAGCTCACAGCGTCGGTTCAGGGACTCCAAATGGGCTCTAAATAAGCTCATAAAGACCTTCTCACTTTTCTGACACAATTTCTGCCTTAAAGGATATGCACACAGGGGTAACTTCGGACACCCGCAACAGGCGATCTTTTTAGTTGCGCACTTCTGTGAAATGTAATGGACAAAATAATTTCCCCCAGCTTTGAGCAGATCCTCCATCCACACACCAATCTGAAACCTTTGAACAGATTCTCCATTCCACACACTACTCTGAAACCTTTGAACAGATTGTCCATTACACACACCAATCTGAAACCTTTGAACAGATTCTCCATTCCACACACTACTCTGAAACCTTTGAGTGGATCCTCCACCCCACACACCAATCTGAAACCTAAAGTTCAGATTCGTGTCAAAGACCTCTGGCAGAGGGACAGGGACTCTCCCACAAATATAGCAAAATCTTCCAAATCTTGTAGAATGTAAAGAGTGTTTTACCATGTGTCTCTGCTGGCTATAATGAAAAGAAAGAAAAAAACATCCTGTGCTGACTACTTACAGGCCACTCCTTATGCACCAACGCGTGTCAGTCAAAGGAGAAGACAACCTTTGATGCACTCCATGTGACGCATCAGTCACTATCAAAATGTTCTTATATAAAGTGTTGATACGTACCTGATGCCAAATATAATTAGTTTAGACCTGACTCCATGAAAATCATGTTAAGAGATGACACACGTAATGTGATTTTTTTTTTTTTTTTTTTTTTTGGTTTCTTGATGTACATCAATATTTTTATCTGATCTAAGACTCTCTGCACAAAAACGTTAAAAGCAGTTTTAGTGTGCTTTTAGACGATCTATTTTAATGGATTGTGAATATGTTTGGTATTTCTTCTAAGAACTGTGTGAAGAATCGCCGTTGATTATATGAAAGTCCTGATATACCCCTCACAGTCGGCAGGGTTGGAAGAAAAGCAATCTGATTTGACATTAGAAAAGTAGTTACAGACTCAGAATCAAAAACTTACTTGGAGAATATTCGACAGGGTCGCTGTGTCTTCATCAGCTCACTTGTTGCTGTTATGGCAGCGAGGCCTGGTGGGACGACTGTTGTGTGGGGTGAACCGTTGTCAGGATCTGATTGTAGAGTGGGGTGGGGTGTGTGTGTGTGTGTGTGTGTGTGTGTGGGGGGGGGGGGGATTCAAAACCTTGATCTCTGTTCAGGCTGGGGCGTCTCTGGTCTTAATTTCGATGGCTTCTTTAACTTTTCTTTTTGTGAGGAAGGGCTCTGCAGATAAGATCTTGGTTTCTTGGGGGCTGAAACTGTGGCCTGTGGCTACAGGAACTCCAAAACTGATCTATATCTCTGCCATACATGAACATCTACAAGCCACAGGCCACAAAGGAAATGAATGAATACATTTCCTAGTGTGACAACAGCGCACAGGATGAGACAAGAGTGTAAAACAGTGTTAGCTGGAATAAAAAGAACGAAAGTTGTAGTTGCAATTGGCAAAAAGACGAAAGAGAATGAAACTTACAGCTGCACATGGCAGGGAAGCAAAGTTGAAAAAAAAAAAAAAAAAAAGAAAAAAAACAGATGTTACAGATTTGTAAAAAAAAAAAAAAAAAACAGCTAGGAAAAACATTGAAAAAATGAACTGAAAAACTGGAACTTAACTGTGGTCAAAAGACTGATATTAGTGGTAGTGATGATAACTGGCATCGTGTTTCCATCACGCTCTTACATTCCTAAACTTTCCTTTTCCGTGAATAATGCGGCGAGACTCACTGCGGCATAATGCGAGACTCATGTCACTGCCTAGGCATGACCCTTAGAAAAAAGGGGCCTCAGCAAACAACCTTCCTTTATTGTGCTGATGTTTTTCATCATATAGTACTCCTTTTAATCTCACACCAATGACTCGGCCCTTAAAAAGATGTTTGCAAATTCGGCCTGATGCAAACAAGTCATACGCTGCATTTTTATTGCACAATAATCGCTTATTATATACTTCATTCAAACACTAGAGAGATAAAGACTAGACTGAAATGTTGCTGTGAATTAAAAAAGGGGGTATGTGGAACTAAAGCATGTTTGCAGCAGATGTGTCTATGACGAAAACAATTATATAAAGATTGCTGAAGTGAAGAATGTAGATTTTGCCAAACATCATTAAAAAAAAAGAGAAAAGAAAAGAAAAACAGCAAAGATTGCTGAAGTGAAGAATGTAGATTTTGCCAAACAACATGAAAAAAACAATAATAATAATAATAATAATAAAAAAAAACTTTCGGTTTCTTATGATAATTTTGATAAAACAAAACTTGGGCTACCCTCAAAAAATACCACGAAAATGAAACTAATAAAAAGGGCATGCATTTATTCACTGAATTAAAAACAAAAAAAATCTGGCCGTTAAATAGATGGGTAGCAGATATCATCTTGAACTGCATTTGCCTTTTTTTTTTTCAAATTAAGGATACGAATACGTAAAAGGCCAACACACATTCCAACGCTTTGAAGACGGTTGCAAAAGATATCCAACATAGCAATTAAATACATTCGTCAGAATGTGGAGCTTTGGTATCTGTCCCACCTGACCTGGTCATGGACACTGAAAAGAAACAATGAGACTGACTTGGTGTTTTTACCATTTGAAAAAGTGCCTGTTTTGATATTTGTGATTTAAATCAACACCGAAAAAAATGACGATACATATGCTTCAAAGTCACACACACACACACACACACACACACACACACACACACACACACACACACACACACACACACACACACACAAAGACAGAAATAAAGACAATTCATATACTTCAAAATTGCACCACCACCACCACCACCCCCCACACACACACACACCACACACACCCCACACACACACACACACACACACACACACAGAAAACCACAAAACCAGACAATTCCTATCCATCAAAATCACACACACACACACACACACACACACACACACACACACACACACACACACACACACACACACACACACGTGTAAGCATACACGTACACATGCATACCAAACATACCCATAGTCCTTGACAGCTGAACAACTTCCAATATGTTTTTAGACCGATTGTAATATTTCACATTGACGAACATGGTCATATTGTAATCCGCATGGTATTCGTTCATCCGAAACACCACCCAAACTTCGTTCTCTCTTGCAATATATACAGGAAGTGGGTCATATTCTGGCTCACACCCTGTCCACGAAACTTTGTTCCAGTTGATCAGTCTTTTCGAATGCTCCCTGTGACCGCTGAAGTATTTCTCATGAATCGTAACAGAGTTTGCACGTGTACAAGTCTGATGGTGAAAGTAAACGTGCAAGCTTTCCTGGCTAGGACCAATGTGGTAGAGTTTTGGGTTGATTGGCTTCTGCCTGTCAAAGTGGAAAACAAGAGTGCACTTTGAAGAAGCATTTTGCTGAAAACTGCCAATGTTAATTTGGGATGCACGAAAATTAATGGTGGCATTGTATGTCATAAAGAGGAGTCGTTTATGTTCAGATACCATACACGCCAAAATGTCAGATGTAAGTACAGTGACATCTTTGGCTGAGTCCTTGGTTTCAGAGTATTTTGGGGTGTCCTTTGGATTCTGTTGGGAACCACAACATGGTGTCGCTTTGGCGTCTTCTACATTCTCTTCGGGACAATCCGATAGTGTTGCCCCTCCATCTTTTGAAGTTTGTTCTGAATTATCTGAAAGTATCATTTCAGTGTCTTTTAATTTTTGTTCACGATTACGCAATTTTGTTATACGGGTGTCTTTAAGATTCCCTGGTAATTTACTCGATGACTTTATGTGGGTCTTTGTATAAAGCTGTAGGGTCGTGCCTAAGGTTTTGTTTCCAGTATCTCCTGCATGTTCTGGTGATCGTATGAATTGTCTGATTGGAGGAGTTTCTCCAGCTTGCCGGGGAGAACCTAGGAGTAATGTTTGGTCGTCTGTTGAAGCCTGCTGGGAGGAGCCTGGCGATGTGGTCAGTCCATTTCCTTGAAGCTGTTTGGAGAACTGCCATCGTGTTCTGTGTGAGTCCACTGCAAACAGGAAAGAAAACTCCAATAGCAGTGTGTGCTGTTACCTTCATAAGACCAGACATCCGCAAGCAGCCAATGTTGCATGCAGTGTTTCAAGTAACAGAGCAATCTTTTACAACAATTAGCAATGATAAATTATCGCTTACAATTAAAAGAAAACAAATTGGCTGGGCTGTAAGCAGCATTACCATATCTTACAGAATGTGACATAATCTGTCCGCTAGATATGTCTCTCAGTTACTCTGTCCTATGGGAATGGTTGCAATTAACGCGCAAAGTTCAACACAAACAACACGTAAAAAGAAGTTGTGTCAATGCTCAGCTAAACAGATTTTATGTAACTCGGAAAAATGATCCAAACCAAAAACGTAATCTTTTGGAGACCGACTTCAGATTTACAAACGTGCCCTCAAAAAACCAAAAGCTCCCAACATTAAAAACGGAAAGCACGTGTTGTTCACGAAGTGCGTGATGTTGTGCGGATGAAGCAGGAGGCATCTGTGTTGCTCGGTTCTGAAAACAATACGTGCAGATAACACAATGCCTGCCGCTGTAACAGGGCCAGGGGTAGAGACAACTGCCTCTTCCAATCCATATCTCTTTGTGCTGTGCTGTAACAGGGCCAGGGTGGACAACTGCCTCTTCCAATCCATATCTCTTTGTGCTGAGCTGTAACAGGGCCAGGGCTGGACAACTGCCTCTTCCAATCCATATCTCTTTGTGCTGAGCTGTAACAGGGCCAGGGGTGGACAACTGCCTCTTCCAATCTATATTTTCTTTGTGCTGAGCTGTAACAGGGCCAGAGGTGGACAATTGCCTCTTCCAGTCGATACCTCTTTGTGCTGAGATGGACAGCTGCCTCTTCCAGTCGATACCTCTTTGTGCTGAGGTGGACAGCTGCCTCTTCCAGTCGATACCTCTTTGTGCTGAGGTGGACAGCTGCCTCTTCCAGTCGATACCTCTGTGTGCTGAGGTGGACAGCTGCCTCTTCCAGTCGATACCTCTGTGTGCTGAGGTGGACAGCTGCCTCTTCCAGTCGATACCTCTTTGTGCTGAGGTGGACAGCTGCCTCTTCCAGTCGATACCTCTTTGTGCTGAGGTGGACGACTGCCTCTTCCAATCCATATCTCTGTGCTGAGCAATCAGTGATCTTGGTAACGGGGTTTGGCGAGGTGAGTTTAAACACCCTGTACTAGAGCGACTGTCGGTCGTTGCTACTCAGAGTTCTGGCTGCAAGACTTGACCATGGTAGTAAAAAAGTAAAACATCGTCTGGGTTTTTCTTCTAAAAAAAAAAAAAAAAAGAAAAAGAAAAAGAAAAGAAAAAGAAAAAAAAAAAACGAAACGTTTGATAAATGACACATGTGAGATTGGAAGCTTTTTGTTTGATTTTACCTTTCCAGACTAACGTTTCTAAGGAACTGATACACTGCATATATACTTTCAAAACGATTCGAGTCAGACTCACACAAGAGAGGGAGAGAGAGAGAGAGAGAGGGGGGGGGAGAGATGGGGGAGAGAGAGAGACAGACAGACAGACAGACAGACTTACAGAGAGAGAGAGAGAGAGAGAGAGAGAGAGAGAGAGAGAGAGAGAGAGAGAGAGAGAGTGTGGAGAGAGAGAGAGAGAGAGAGAGAGAGAGAGGAGAGAGAGAGAGAGAGAGAGAGAGAGAGAGAAGCATACAAGCTACCTCTAAGCTTTCTCTCACATCATTGTAGATATTCGTGTTCAGACACTGCACAGGGGTGCAGCAGAGTCGCAGGCCAGCTGTCTAACTCTTCTCCCCGTGCCCTATGACAGACAGCAGGACTGATCAGCTGTCTAACTCTTCTCCCCCGTGCCATATGACAGCAGGACTGATCAGCTGTCTAACTCTTCTCTCCCCGTGCCCTATGACAGCAGTACTGATCAGCTGTCTAACTCTTCCCCCCGTGCCTATGACAGCAGTACTGATCAGCTGTCTAACACTTCTCCCCGTGCCCTATGACAGCAGTACTGACCAGCAGTCTAACTCTTCTCCCCGTGCCCTATGACAGCAGGACTGATCAGCTGTCTAACTCTTCTCCCCGTGCCCTATGACAGCAGGACTGATCAGCTGTCTAACTCTTCTCCCCGTGCCCTATGACAGGACTGATCAGCTGTCTAACTCTTCTCCCCGTGCCCTATGACAGCAGGACTGATCAGCTGTCTAACTCTTCTCCCCGTGCCCTATGACAGCAGGACTGATCAGCTGTCTAACTCTTCTCCCCGTGCCCTATGACAGCAGGACTGATCAGCTGTCTAACTCTTCTCCCCGTGCCCTATGACAGCAGGACTGATCAGCTGTCTAACTCTTCTCCCCGTGCCCTATGACAGCAGGACTGATCAGCTGTCTAACTCTTCTTCCCCCGTGCCCTATGACAGCAGGACTGATCAGCTGTCTAACTCTTCTCCCCGTGCCCTATGACAGCAGGACTGACCAGCTGTCTAACACTTTTCCCCGTGCTCTATGACAGCAGGACTGATCAGCTGTCTAACTCTTCTCCCCGTGCCCTATGACAGCAGGACTGATCAGCTGTCTAACTCTTCTCCCCGTGCCCTATGACAGCAGACTGATCAGCTGTCTAACTCTTCTCCCCGTGCCCTATGACAGCAGGACTGACCAGCTGTCTAACACTTTTCCCCGTGCTCTATGACAGCAGGACTGATCAGCTGTCTAACTCTTCTCCCCGTGCCCTATGACAGCAGGACTGATCAGCTGTCTAACTCTTCTCCCCCGTGCCCTATGACAGCAGGACTGATCAGCTGTCTAACTCTTCTCCCCGTGCCCTATGACAGCAGGACTGATCAGCTGTCTAACTCTTCTCCCCGTGCCCTATGACAGCAGGACTGATCAGCTGTCTAACTCTTCTCCCCGTGCCCTATGACAGCAGGACTGATCAGCTGTCTAACTCTTCTCCCCTGCCCCCTATGACAGCAGACTGATCAGCTGTCTAACTCTTCTCCCCGTGCCCTATGACAGCAGGACTGATCAGCTGTCTAACTCTTCTCCCCGTGCCCTATGACAGCAGGACTGATCAGCTGTCTAACTAACTCTTCCCCGTGCCTATGACAGCAGGACTGATCAGCTGTCTAACTGTCTCCCAGTGCCAGGACTGATCAGCTCCTCTTGACCCTATGACAGCAGGACTGATCAGCTGTCTAACTCTTCTCTCCCCCGTGCCCTATGACAGCAGGACTGATCAGCTGTCTAACTCTTCTCCCCGTGCCCTATGACAGCAGGACTGATCAGCTGTCTAACTCTCTCCCCCCGTGCCCTATGACAGCAGGACTGATCAGCTGTCTAACTCTTCTCCCCCGTGCCCTATGACAGCAGGACTGATCAGCTGTCTAACTCTTCTCCGTGCCCTATGACTGGATCTGTCTAACTCTTCTAATGACAGGACTGATCAGCTGTCTAACTCTTCTCCCCGTGCCCTATGACAGCAGGACTGATCAGCTGTCTAACTCTTCTCCCGTGCCCTATGACAGCAGGACTGATCAGCTGTCTAACTCTTCTCCCCCATGCCCTATGACAGCAGGATGATCAGCTGTCTAACTCTTCTCCCCGTGCCCTATGACAGCAGGACTGATCAGCTGTCTAACTCTTCTCCCCGTGCCCTATGACATCAGGACTGATCAGCTGTCTAACTCTTCTCCCCGTGCCCTATGACAGGACTGATCAGCTGTCTAACTCTTCTCCCCCGCCCTATGACAGGGACTGATCAGCTGTCTAACTCTTCTCCCCGTGCCCTATGACAGCAGGACTGATCAGCTGTCTAACTCTTCTCCCCGTGCCCTATGACAGGACTGATCAGCTGTCTAACTCTTCTTCTCCCCGTGCCCTATGACAGCAGGACTGATCAGCTGTCTAACTCTTCTCCCCGTGCCCTATGACAGGACTGATCAGCTGTCTAACTCTTCTCCCCGTGCCCTATGACAGCAGGACTGATCAGCTGTCTAACTCTCTTCTCCCCGTGCCCTATGACAGCAGGACTGATGTGAAACAAAGGCGTAATGGAAATTTGCAGCTCCAACAAAGTCTCTTATCATCAGGTTTTGTAATGTTTGAACAGATCTACCGGAGTTATTCGGGCAAAACTCTACCGGAGTTATTCGGGCTCTCTCTCTCTCTCTCTCTCTCTCTCTCTCTCTGTGTGTGTGTGTGTGTGTGTGTGTGTGTGTGTGTGTGTGTGTGTGTGTGTGTGTGTGTGTGTGTGTGTTTTTACTCAGAACATCAAAGCTTACGTAGAAACAACCATTTCAACGAACTTGTTGCTGAAGTACGACAGGACTGAATTAGCTTTCTGTTTGTTTCAGCAAATGCGAAAACATGTCCTACTTGAACTGAAACAAATCTAATGTTTTTTTTAACACTTAAGAGGTTGCTTTGGCAAATAAAACAGGCTGATGCTCTCTGGGAGAGCGCAATGCCAAAAATGGCTCAGTTTAAACCCTGAAATATATCCCGTCACTACGCTGACATTTCAACCA
>JADBJO010008068.1:0-10000 GCA_016801955.1 Conus betulinus | reverse complement strand
CATTGTCTTGTCCGTCCACATCAGTGACGATTTGTAGCTGTAACATGATTGTCACGAAATGTACAAAATTAGCTAGTACCCCCCCCCCCCCCACACACACACACACACACACCTTTTCTCTCAGAACAATACTGCTGCTTTCATTCAATAAACACTAAAGAACGTTTCCTTCAGATTTGTGTGCGTAAAACAAACAAACAGACGGAAGGAGCGAGAGAGGGAGAGAGTAAAACTGATGAGGTCAATGGAGACAAAGTTACACGGCATGGCAACACAAAAAAAGCCCAATGCTCTATATGAGAAGATGTAAAATATCATTGTCCCTTCCCTTGTAGGTAAAGTGACATTTTGTTATAAAGCTACTCTGGTGTGCTCTACTGCTGGTGTTGAAGACAGCCGTGTGGTCCTTTTAGTGCACACTGATGCCAGCACACACCTGCAGCGGGTTCCTGTTGCTCAGATGAAGGATAGGGATGAATAGATGTCCTCTGGCTGGCTGAATAATAGGGGGGGCTAGGAGTAGAGCTATAGCAAAGAGCCTCCAGCGCCAGAAAAGGTCTTACCACCAGTCACTGTTAATGAAGCTGTCTGCTGAGACCTGGACGTGAGCGCAGTCTTGGATCCCAAAGTGAACTAGGGACTGCTTCACTGTCGGTGTTGGCGTCTGGCCACTAAGTGACTTAGTCAGATGGGTGACTGTCAGGTCACTGACGCACACGTCTTGAGACTTAGTGCCAGGAGGTGTGGAGCAGGAGAGATCCAACACTACATCCTCCCCCAGCAGAATGGGTGTGTCGTCGTTAGTGACATCGACGTGCTGCAGAGGGTTATATAAATGGTCTAGTGACTGAGGGACTGTGCTGCTGCAGAGGGTTATAATGGTCTACTGACTGAGGGGCTGTGGTGCAGAGGGTTAGAATGGTCTACTGACTGAGGGACTGTGGTGCAGAGGGTAGAATGGTCTACTGACTGAGAGACTGTGGTGCAGTGGGTTAGAATGGTCTACTGACTGAGGGACTGTGGTGCAGAGGGTTAGAATGGTCTACTGACTGAGGGACTCTGGTGAGGAGTCTCCTTTGCCTGCACTGTGTCCACTTTCAACATTACCCATCACCCACACATGACAATGGAATTAGAGGATGGGTGATTTGGGAGAGAATGAATTGGGGGATGTAGTCTTAGAACGGGCTTTGTCATTTGGAGGGTGGGAATGGGGTGTTTTGGCGTTTTTGGACTAGACGCGTAGTAATTGAATAGTGATAGCATTCATTTCAGTCTTAAATGACTGTGTAGCCCTCATGCAGTTCTGCACAGAGAGACTGTGTTGTCTGCTGGAACTTGGCCCCGGATGCACGGTCATCGTGGCAGCAGCACACTGCTGGCATGTATCCCGCCACTGGAGCAGGATCGTCTTCTTTGGTGTTATCATCAATAATACTTTCAGCGACTGACATGAAAGTGGCGTCTTTGTGAAAGAGGGGGGGGGGGGGGGAGGGGCAGGACGAATTCAGATGTGGCAGAAGCAGAGTGGAGGACTGGCAGGAAGAGAGTGAATTACTGGAACTGGGAAGCCTTTGTGCTATTCCCAACAGGAGCAGGGAGGGATGGGGGGGCACAGTAAACAGAGAGCGGAGGGAGCAGATTGTGTCACTGTGTGAACAGAGCAGGCCTTGGACAATGAAGAGAATGGTGAGCTGTAGGATATGTCACTGTGTGAACAGAGCAGGCCTTGGACAATGAAGAGAATGGTGAGCTGTAGGATATATGTCACTGTGTGAACAGAGCAGGCATTGGACAATGAAGAGAATGGTGAGCTGTAGGATATATGTCACTGTGTGAACAGAGCAGGCCTTGGACAATGAAGAGAATGGTGAGCTGTAGGATATATGTCACTGTGTGAACAGAGCAGGCGTTGGACAATGAAGAGAATGTGTGCTGTAGGATAGGATATGTCACTGTGTGAACAGAGCAGGCCTTGGACAATGAAGAGAATGGTGAGCTGTAGGATATGTGTCACTGTGTGACAGAAGAGGCGTTGGACAATGAAGAGAATGGTGAGCTGTAGGATATGTGTCACTGAACAGAGCAGGCGTTGGACAATGAAGAGAATGGTGAGCTGGAGGATATGTCACTGTGAACAGAGCAGGCCTTGGACAATGAAGAGAATGGTGAGCTGTAGGATATGTGTGTCACTGTGTGAACAGAAGAGGCGTTGGACAATGAAGAGAATGGTGAGCTGTAGGATATGTGTCACTGTGTGAACAGAGCAGGCGTTGGACAATGAAGAGAATGGTGAGCTGTAGGATATATGTCACTGTGTGAACAGAGCAGGCGTTGGACAATGAAGAGAATGGTGAGCTGTAGGATATATGTGTCACTGTGTGAACAGAAGAGGCGTTGGACAATGAAGAGAATGGTGAGCTGTAGGATATGTGTCACTGTGTGAACAGAGCAGGCGTTGGACAATGAAGAGAATGGTGAGCTGTAGGATATATGTCACTGTGTGAACAGAGCAGGCGTTGGGCAATGAAGAGAATGGTGAGCTGTAGGATATGTGTCACTGTGTGAACAGAGCAGGCGTTGGACAATGAAGAGAATGGTGAGCTGTAGGATATATGTCACTGTGTGAACAGAGCAGGCGTTGGGCAATGAAGAGAATGGTGAGCTGTAGGATATATGTCACTGTGTCAACAGAGCAGGCGTTGGGGCAATGAAGAGAATGGTGAGCTGTAGGATATGTGTCACTGTGTGAACAGAGCAGGCGTGACAATGAAGAGAATGGTGAGCTGTAGGATACGTGTCACTGAACAGAGAAGGCGTTGGGCATGAAGAGAATGGTGAGCTGTAGGATATATGTCACTGTGTGAACAGAGCAGGCGTTGGGCAATGAAGAGAATGGTGAGCTGTAGGATATATGTCACTGTGTGAACAGAGCAGGCGTTGGGCAATGAAGAGAATGGTGAGCTGTAGGATATGTGTCACTGTGTGAACAGAGCAGGCGTTGGACAATGAAGAGAATGGTGAGCTGTAGGATATGTGTCACTGAACAGAGCAGGCGTTGGACAATGAAGAGAATGGTGAGCTGTAGGATATATGTCCACTGTGTGAACAGAGCAGGCGTTGGGCAATGAAGAGAATGGTGAGCTGTAGGATATGTGTCACTGTGTGAACAGAGCAGGCGTTGGACAATGAAGAGAATGGTGAGCTGTAGGATATGTGTCACTGAACAGAGCAGGCGTTGGGCAATGAAGAGAATGGTTGAGCTGTAGGATATGTGTCACTGAACAGAGCAGGCGTTGGGCAATGAAGAGAATGGTGAGCTGTAGGGATATGTGTCACTGAACAGAGCAGGCGTTGGACAATGAAGAGAATGGTGAGCTGTAGGATATGTGTCACTGAAGAGAAGGCGTTGGACAATGAAGAGAATGGTGAGCTGTAGGATATGTGTCACTGAACAGAGCAGGCGTTGGACAATGAAGAGAATGGTGAGCTGAGGATATGTGTCACTGAACAGAGAAGGCGTTGGACAATGAAGAGAATGGTGAGCTGTAGGATATGTGTCACTGTGTGAACAGAGCAGGCGTTGGCAATGAAGAGAATGGTGAGCTGTAGGATATGTGTCACTGAACAGAGCAGGCGTTGGACAATGAAGAGAATGGTGAGCTGTAGGATGTGTCACTGAACAGAGAAGGCGTTGGACACAGAGAATGGTGTTGGATATGTGTCACTGTGTGAACAGAGCAGGCGTTGGGCAATGAGAGAATGGTGAGCTGTAGGATATGTGTCACTGAACAGAGCAGGCGTTGGCACATGAAGAGAATGGTGAGCTGTAGGATATGTGTCACTGAACAGAGAAGGCGTTGGACAATGAAGAGAATGGTGAGCTGTAGGATATGTGTCACTGAACAGAGCAGGCGTTTGGACAATGAAGAGAATGGTGAGCTGTAGGATATGTGTCACTGAACAGAGCAGGCGTTGGACAATGAAGAGAATGGTGAGCTGTAGGATATGTGTTCACTGTGTGAACAGAGCAGGCGTTGGGCAATGAAGAGAATGGTGAGCTGTAGGATATGTGTCACTGAACAGAGCAGGCGTTGGGCAATGAGAGAATGGTGAGCTGTAGGATATGTGTCACTGAACAGAGAAGCGTTGGACAATGAAGAGAATGGTGAGCTGTAGGATATGTGTCACTGAACAGAGAAGGCGTTGACAATGAAGAGAATGGTGAGCTGTAGGATATGTGTCACTGAACAGAGAAGGCGTTGGACAATGAAGAGAATGGTGAGATGTAGGATATGTGTCACTGAACAGAGCAGGCGTTGGACAATGAAGAGAATGGTGAGCTGTAGGATATGTGTCACTGTGTGAACAGAGCAGGCGTTGGGCAATGAAGAGAATGGTGAGCTGTAGGATATGTGTCACTGTGTGAACAGAGCAGGCGTTGGGCAATGAAGAGAATGGTGGCGCTGTAGGATATGTGTCACTGTGTGACAGAGAAGGCGTTGGACAATGAAGAGAATGGTGAGCTGTAGGATATGTGTCACTGTGTGAACAGAGCAGGCGTTGGACAATGAAGAGAATGGTGAGCTGTAGGATATGTGTCACTGAACAGAGCAGGCGTTGGGACAATGAAGAGAATGGTGAGTCTGTAGGATATGTGTCACTGAACAGAGCAGGCGTTGGACAATGAAGAGAATGGTGAGCTGTAGGATATGTGTCACTGAACAGAGAAGGCGTTGGGCAATGAAGCGAATGGTGAGCTGTAGGATATGTGTCACTGAACAGAGAAGGCGTTGGGCAATGAAGAGAATGGTGAGCTGTAGGATATGTGTCACTGAACAGAGAAGGCGTTGGGCAATGAAGAGAATGTGAGCTGTAGGATCTTGTGTCACTGAACAGAGAAGGCGTTGGGCAATGAAGAGAATGGTGAGCTGTAGGATATGTGTCACTGAACAGAGAAGGCGTTGGGCAATGAAGAGAATGGTGAGCTGTAGGATATGGTCACTGAACAGAGAAGGCGAATGGGCAATGAATAGAATGGTGAGCTGTAGGATATGTGTCACTGAACAGAGAAGGCGTTGGACAATGAAGAGAATGGTGAGCTGTAGGATATGTGTCACTGTGTGAACAGAGCAGGCGTTGGGCATGAAGAGAATGGTGAGCTGTAGGATATATGTCACTGTGTGGAACAGAGCAGGCGTTGGGCAATGAGAGAACTGGTGAGCTGTAGGATATGTGTCACTGTGTACAGAGCAGGCGTTGGGCAATGAAGAGAATGGTGAGCTGTAGGATATGTGTCACTGAACAGAGCAGGCGTTGGGACAATGAAGAGAATGGTGAGCTGTAGGATATGTGTCACTGAACAGAGCATGCGTGGACAATGAAGAGAATGGTGAGCTGTAGGATATGTGTCACTGAACAGAGAAGGCGTTGGGCAATGAAGAGAATGGTGAGCTGTAGGATATGTGTCACTGAACAGAGAAGGCGTTGGGCAATAGGTGAAGAGAATGGTGAGCTGTAGATATATGTGTCACTGAACAGAGAAGGCGTTGGGCAATGAAGAGAATGGAGAGCTGTAGGATATGTGTCACTGAACAGAGAAGGCGTTGGGCAATGAGAGAATGGTGAGCTGTAGGATATGTGTCACTGAACAGAGAAGGCGTGGGCAATGAAGAGAATGGTGAGCTGTAGGATATGTGTCACTGAACAAGAGAGAAGGCGTTGGGCATGAAGAGAATGGTGAGCTGTAGGATTATGTGTCACTGAACAGAGAAGGCGTTGGGCCAATGAAGAGAATGGTGAGCTGTAGATATGTGTCACTGTGTGAACAGAGCAGGCGTTGGGCAATGAAGAGAATGGTGAGCTGTAGGATATGTGTCACTGAAACAGAGCAGGCGTTGGGCAATGAAGAGAATGGTGAGCTGTAGGATATGTGTCACTGTGAACAGAGCAGGCGTTGGGCAATGAAGAGAATGGTGAGCTGTAGGATATGTGTCACTGACAACAGAGCAGGCGTTGGCAATGAAGAGAATGGTTGAGCTGTAGGATATGTGTCACTGTGGTTGAACAGAGCAGGCGTTGGGCAATGAAGAGAATGGTGAGCTGTAGGATATGTGTCACTGAACAGAGCAGGCGTTGGGACAATGAAGAGAATGGTGAGCTGTAGGATATGTGTCACTGAACAGAGCAGGCGTTGGGCAATGAAGAGAATGGTGAGCTGTAGGATATGTGTCACTGAACAGAGCAGGCGTTGGGCAATGAGAGAATGGTCACTGAGCTGTAGGATATGTGTCACTGATATGTGTCAGAGAAGGCGTTTGGCAATGAAGAGAATGGTGAGCTGTAGGATATGTGTCACTGAACAGAGAGCAGGCGTTGGGCAATGAAGAGAATGGTGAGCTGTAGGATATGTGTCACTGTGTGAACAGAGCAGGGCGTTGGGCAATGAAGAGAATGGTGAGCTGTAGGATATTGTCACTGACAGAGCAGGCGTTGGACAATGAAAGAGAATGGTGAGCTGTAGGATATGTGTCACTGAAACAGAGCAGGCGTTGGGCAATGAAGAGAATGGTGAGCTGTAGGATCTGTGTCACTGTGTGAACAGAGCAGGCGTTGGACAATGAAGAGAATGGTGATGGTAGGATATGTGTCACTGAACAGAGCAGGCGTTGGGCAATGAAGAGAATGGTGAGCTGTTGGTGTCACTGTGGAACAGAGAAGGCGTTGAAATGAAGAAATGGTGAGCTGTAGGATATGTGTCACTGTGTGAACAGAGCAGGCGTTGGGCAATGAAAGAGAATGTGTGAGCTGTAGGATATGTGTCACTGTGTGAACAGAGCAGGCGTTTGGACAATGAGAGAGAATGGTGAGCTGTAGATATGTGTCACTGTGTGAACAGAGAAGGCGTTGGGCAATGAAGAGAATGGTGAGCTGTAGGATATGTGTCACTGACAGAGAAGGCGTTGGGCAATGAAGAAATGGTGAGCTGTAGGATATGTGTCACTGAACAACAGAAGGCGTTGGCATGAAGAGAATGGTGAGCTGTAGGATATGTGTCACTGAACAGAGAAGGCGTTGGACAATGAAGAGAATGGTGAGCTGTAGGATATGTGTCACTGAACAGAGAAGGCGTTGGACAATGAAGAGAATGGTGAGCTGTAGGATATGTGTCACTGTGTGAACAGAGCAGCGCGTTGGGCAATGAAGAGAATGGTGAGCTGTAGGATATGTGTGAACAGAGAAGGCTGTGGACAATGAAGAGAATGGTGAGCTGTAGGATATGTGTCACTGAAACAGAGCAGGCGTTGGGCAATGAAGAGAATGGTGAGCTGTAGGATATTGTCCACTGTGTGAACAGAGCAGGCGTTGACAATGAAGAGAATGGTGAGCTGTAGGATATTGTGTCACTGAACAGAGCAGCTGGGACATGAAGAGAATGGTGAGCTGTAGGATATGTGTCACTGAACAGAGCAGGCGTTGGACAATGAAGAGAATGGTGAGCTGTAGGATATGTGTCACTGTGTGAACAGAGCAGCAGTTGGACAATGAAGAGAATGGTGAGCTGTTGGCAGGATATGTGTCACTGACAGAGCAGGCGTTGGACAATGAAGAGAATGGTGAGCTGTAGGATATGTGTCACTGAACAGAGAAGGCGTTGGGCAATGAACAGAGAATGGTGAGCTGTAGGATATGTGTCACTGAACAGAGCAGGCGTTGGACAATGAAGAGAATGGTGAGCTGTAGGATATGTGTCACTGTGTGAACAGAGCAGGCGTTGGGCAAATGAAGAGAATGGTGAGCTGTAGGATATGTGTCACTGTGTGAACAGAGCAGGCGTTGGACAATGAAGAGAATGGTGAGCTGTAGGATATGTGTCACTGTGTGAACAGAGAAGGCGTTTGGGCAATGAAGAGAATGGTGAGCTGTAGGATATGTGTCACTGAAACAGAGAAGGCGTTGGACAATGAAGAGAATGGTGAGCTGTAGGATATGTGTCACTGACAGAGAGGCGTTGGACATGAAGAGAATGGTGAGCTGTAGGATATGTGTCACTGAACAGAGAAGGCGTTGGACAATGAAGAGAATGGTGAGCTGTATGATATGTGTCACTGAACAGAGAAGGCGTTGGACAATGAAGAGAATGGTGAGCTGTAGGATGTGTCACGAGTGTGAACAGAGCAGGCGTTGGACAATGAACGAGAATGGTGACTGTAGGATATGTGTCCACTGTGTGAACAGAGCAGGCGTTGGACAATGAAGAGAATGGTGAGCTGTAGGATATGTGTCACTGAAACAGAGCAGGCGTTTGGCATGAAGAGAATGGTGGAGCTGTAGGATATGTGTCACTGAACAGAGACGGCGTTGGCAAATAGAGAGAATGGTGAGCTGTAGGATATGTGTCACTGTCAGAGCAGGCGTGTGGCAAACAGATGGGCAGCTGGCCAGGGAAGATTGGAACAATGAAAGAATGGTGAAGAGCTGGTGGATAGGATATGTGTCACTGAACAGAGCAGGCGTTGGACAGAAGAGAATGTTGTAGGATATGTGGTCAATGGACAATGAGAGAATGGTGAGCTGTAGGATATGTGTCCTGAACAGAGCAAGGCGTTGGACATGAAGAGAATGGTGAGCTGTAGGATATGTGTCACTGAAACAGAGCAGGCGTTGGGCAATGAAGAGAATGGTGAGCTGTAGGATATGTGTCACTGTGTGAACAGAGCAGGCGTTGGACAATGAAGTAGAATGGTGAGCTGTAGGATATGTGTCACTGAACAGAGCAGGCGTTGGACAATGAAGAGAATGGTGAGCTGTAGGATGTGTCACTGAACAGAGCAGGCGTTGGGCAATGAAGAGAATGGTGAGCTGTAGGATAGGTGTGTCACTGACAGAGAAGGCGTTGGGCAATGAAAGAGAATGGTGAGCTGTAGGATATGTGTCAGGCTGTGTGAACAGAGAGCGGTGGACAAATGAATTGAGAATGGAGGAGCTGTAGCTATGGTCCTTGGACAATGAGAGAATGAAGCTGGATATGTGCACTGAACAGAGATGTTGGACAATGAAGAAAGTGTGAGCATGTAGATATGTGTCACTGAACAGAGAAGGCGTTGGGCAATGAAGAGAATGGTGAGCTGTAGGATATGTGTCACTGTGTGGAACAGAGCAGGCCGTTTGGGCAATGAAGAGAAATGGTGAGCTGTAGGATATGTGTCACTGAACAGAGCAGGCGTTGGGGCAATGTGGTGAGCTGTCGGATAATGAAAGAGCATGCGTTGGCATGAAGAGAATGGTGAGCTGTAGATGGTCATGTGTCACTGAACAGAGAAAGCGTTGGACAATGAAGAGAATGGTGAGCTGTAGCTGTGTCACTGAACAGAGAAGGCGTTGGGCAATGAAGAGAATGGTGAGCTGTAGATATATGTCACTGAACAGAGAAGGCGTTGGACAATGAAGAGAATGGTGAGCTGTAGGATATGTGTCACTGACAGAGAAGGGCGTTGGGCAATGAAGAGAATGGTGAGCTGTAGATATATGTCACTGAACAGAGAAGGCGTTGGACAATGAAGAGAATGGTGAGCGGTAGGATATATTCACTGAACAATGAGAAGGCGTTGGACACTGTGAAGAGAATGGTGAGCTGTAGGATATGTGTCACTGAACAGAGCAGGCGTTGGGCAATGAAGAGAATGGTGAGCTGTAGGATATGTGTCACTGAACAGGAGAAGGCGTTGGACAATGAAGAGAATGGTGAGCTGTAGGATATGTGTCACTGTGGTGAACAGAGCAGGCGTTGGACAATGAAGAGAATGGTGAGCTGTAGGATATGTGTCACTGTGAACAGAGCAGGCGTTGGGCAATGAAGAGAATGGTGAGCTGTAGGATATGTGTCACTGTGTGAACAGAGCAGCGGTTGGGCAATGAAGAGAATGGTGAGCTGTAGGATATGTGTCACTGAACAGAGCAGAGGGCTTGGGACAATGAAAAGAGATGGTGACTGTAGTAT
>JADBJO010008067.1:55000-101998 GCA_016801955.1 Conus betulinus | reverse complement strand
TCTCAATTGTCTCGATCAATCGACCTCCTCCTGCATCCTTAATCTCCTTCAACCTTTCTTCGTACCCCACCCGATGCGACCTTCCCCCTCCTACCCCCCTAACAAAACCACCACCTCCACCTCCCCATCTGCACACACCAGCAAGACAGACAGAGAGAGAGAGAGAGAGAGAGACAGACAGACAGACAGACAGACAGACAGACAGACAGAGACAGAGACAGAGAGACAGAGACAGAGAAAGACAGAAAAGAGACAGAGAGAGACAGAGAGAGAGAGAGAGAGAGACAGAGAGAGAGAGAGAGAGAGAGATGTATAGATAGATAGATAAATAGAGAGAGAGAGAGAGAGGAGAGAGAGAGAGAGAGAGAGAGAGACAGACAGACAGACAGACAGACAGAGAGAAGGACACGAACTTTGATGTGTTGACAGACAGGACTGTGACTTACCCACGAATCCTCGAGGATCTCCCGCATTCAAAAGAGAGAGAATATTTCTCTCTTTGCTGGCTTCTTTCGTATCGCCTTGGATCATCCTCTTCACCGCTCTCTTTTTTTGAGTCGACACCTCCAGCGCAGCGTACACCTGTGTAAGATTGAACACATACATTAATTATAGTATCGAGCATAGCTTACATAACATACACCTGTAGGATCGAACTCTTACAGTGATAATAGTATCCAGCGTAACGGCCACATGCAGTAATTATAGTATCCAGCAAAGTGTACACCTGTAGGATTGAACACATGCAGTGATTATAGTATCCAGCACAGCGTACACCTGTAGGATTGAACACATGCAGTGATTACAGTATCCAGCACAGCGTACACCTGTAGGATTGAACACATGCAGTGATTATAGTATCCAGCACAGCGTACACCTGTAGGATTGAACATGTGCAGTGATTATAGTATCCAGCATAGCGTATACCTGTAGGATTGAACACATGCAGTAATTATAGCATCCAGCATAGCGTACACATGTAGGATTGAAACGCATGCATTGGTTATAATCTCAAGCAAAGTGAACACACTGTAGAATCGATCACATGTAGGTGAAATAATATTCAGGATAGCGTACATCTATACGATCGAATACATGCGGTGATCTAGTATACAGTATAGCATACACCTGTAGGATCGAATACCTGCATAATTTCTAGCTTAGAGTACACTTGCAAGACTGAATACGTATACTGGCTATAGTACCCAACATAACTTACACTTGTAGGATCGAACACATGTATTGGCTATAGTACCCCAGCATAGCTTACGCCTGTAGGATGGAACACATATATTGGCTATAGAATCCAGCATAGTGTACACCGATAGGATGGAGCACATACAGTGGTTACAGCCCCTTTCTGAGCACTGGTTGATTTATCAATGTATCTGCAACAGAAGATTTATCCATCGAACGTGCCAGTTTTCTTATCAATATATCTTTAAAATACTTACTTTATTACAACTATTGATGGCTGATGTTAGAGACATAGTATCTAAATTCACCTTATCATGTAAAAGTATTTTGTATATAACCAAGTTCGAAGACGCGTGTAAAACACCTGAAAAGTTTTTTTTTTTTTTTTTTTTTAATATATATCCAAGCTAAAAGACGCGTGTAAAACAACGGAATATATGCATAGATTCTCTTAACGTCGGAAAAATACGTTAAGTAGAAGCTTATCTCACCATGATCTATACGTAAAACACATGACTCAATCACTGACTATTCTCAAGAAGAACGGCTTCAACTTCACTTAGGGAACTCTGCTGTGATGATCCATTGGCATAGTTCCAGTCACTGACCCATGTGAAATGAACAAGAGACATGAACAACACCATGGCCACGAATGATCCACAATAGTTATTGCTGGCACACACTCGAAAAAGCTGTGTGATTTTATTATATTTAACCGTTATCCATTGGTAAAACATTTGATGATTTCCGTGGTACCTTTCTCTATAATATCCAGTTCACTGCTGGACTTGTTGCACAAAAAATGTACAAAAATCACCGTGGTCTATCTTTCCAGAGGGCCACTAAATTCATCCTTCAAAATAGTTGTTTTCTGCTTGTAAGATATTTTCAAGAGCATGATATTTCAATATTTACAGAAAAAAAGGAAAAACGATTAATGTTTAGATAATTTTCAAAAATGTTTGTGACAATTCTAATATTTACTATGAAGACATCGGTAGAAGACATGGTTCCGAGAAAAAAAGTAAATAGTTGTAGGTGCACTTTCCTCTCCGTAAGAGCCACGATTGCTCGCTTTGATCAGCTCATACATCGTCTGACCATTCTGTTCACTATTTTCTCTTTCATCTTGAAGCGCTTGTAGAGAAAGTTAGAATCTTTGATATTGGCCTCCAGTTCACTGTTGACGTTTGGCTGTGTCCACTGCCCACTGTCCACAAAACTATTTGTAACTGACCTATGCCCAGTGATGGAGGGCCTTGAATGCCGTTCCTTATCTGGTGATTGATCAGTGCCTTAAAAGCTATATTATTAATTGGTGGAGCAGTTGTTTGTCAATGCAGCGTTAATGACCCCCGTGACTCAATCCAACCCTTTCCACCTCTCCCCGCTGGAAGATAATCTCTCAAAACCCTGCTTTGCTAATCTCCCTTTTTCCACTCATCTGTCCATAAACCAACATGTGAAAACGTCACTGATAAGATAACTAAGGTCTCTCTGTTTACTTAACCCAGCTGTCAGGCAAAAAAGTGCAGGAAGTTTGTTTACCCTCTTAACTATCACTGATTGTCGTAGACAACAACGGACGTGGGAACACTGTTTTGAAAGTCTCTCGCTATCTTTAACACGCCAGCCACCATACGCAAAATATACCAGTGTCAAGATATGTGCTTAAGAGTTATCATAATGAATAGAGTAATTATCGGTCAACTGACCAAGAACGCTAAGTCAGGGCTGTGCACAAGCTGGTAACTGAGCTCTGTACAAATAAACTGCCCACACTGAAATCCACACCATATCAAGCACTGAACATGATCTGAAAATAGAGTATATCACCCATCACGCTTATTAAGTCAAAGCAGGTTAAAACATACTGATTTCATTGAAAACAAAATGTAAAAATCGTATCAGGCAAAGCAGGTACTAGTAAAGCCTTTACAGAATCTGCTGTAAAATGTTTGTCTGTTTAGCCACCATGTCACAACATTTATAAACAGATCTTTAACGCTGGTTGATTCACTGCATGCTACGTACAATGGTGTCCTTTGTCTTTTGTTCACACTGCTATCAACCGAAAAAGGTAACGTGACATCAAATGCCATGACTCTTGTGCACGACGCGTCACGGATTAGTGCAGGACGTAACACCTAGGAATATTCAATAGATTGAACGTGTCTTTTCAGGCACAAGATTCATAGTTAATGTCTTGTTTCGTTGACACACCATGTAATCAACTACAGCTGTCAATATCATCATCGTGATTTTAGATATTCATCACCTTCATCAAGGACAATCCATCTCAAACAAAAAACAACAAAAAAAAATTATGCCAACAGGGAAGTAAGTAAGCAAACAAACAAACAGAAACGCCCTTTCATGAAAAAAAATTATAATACACACTTTTGAGACAAGCTATACACCATACAATTGTTTCTCGGGACTTGTACTTTGAACCTTTCGGCTGTCCTACTGTGCTCATGTCGATTACACTTTGTCATATCTTATCTTGATAAACGATAGGATCCATGTACCCCTCTGTTCCCTCAGCCCTGTCTGAATTTACACGAAAGGAGGATGACTTAACTGATGTTGATATTAAAGCTTACATAAATCATAACATTTCATTTCAACCTGGATGGTCATGTGATACAAAAGATTTTGTTCGTATGCTTAACAATGATAGCGTCAATCATTGAGAACTTTGTTAAACAATGTAGCTACATTAACATTCCAATACTAAAATGTTTTGTAAATGATGTTTCCCACAGGATATGCAATGCAATGAAATAAGCCGAAAGAAATACTGGCATACTATGAAAAAAAAATCTATAAAAAAATAATAATAACAACAACAGGAACTGAACAAACACAGTAAAGCAAGGAGAGAAACTGAGAAGTATGAATGGTTTCATGATAACTGTGAAAAGAATGGACTTCTTGAAAGATCAAAACTTTTGTTAAAAGGGACAAGTTTTGTCCCAAGAAGAAGAAGAAGAAGAAGAACAACAACAACAACAACAACAAGAGGAGAAGGAGGAAGAGCAGGAGCAGGAGGAGAACGACAGCAACAACAACAACGACGACTACAACGAACAAACAACATTAACAACAGCAACAACATTAACAATGACAAATGCAGCCATCCAAGCACGCACATTCCTCTGATAGCTCACAAAAGATGTTTTACAACGATGACAACAGTGATAATCAAAGAAAAAAAAAAAAGCGCAAAAATAAAAATACCAAAGCAACATGCTACCCCCCCCCCCCCCCCCCCCCCCCCCCCCCCCCCCTCCCCTAGACATCCTCCCACCAGTCAGCCAAGGAAATGTGCAGTGACTATCCAGTTGTACAGCTCCCACCACAGACATGTTGAACCATGTTGAACAACAGACATCACCACCAACACGGCTGTTAAACATCTACAGTGTATAGTGCTGACGGAATGAAAGAAGCTTCCTCTCAGGTTCTCTTCACTGTTTTCCATATTTCACATCTTTCTCTGTACTCTCCAGTAATGCAGATCACCATTAGACTTTTTCCTTTCTTTTTCTTTCTTTTTTTTCTTTTAAGAATCGTGGGAATTTCACTATTGTGGCTTGGAATTGGACGTTTTGTCTTGCCTCTTAAATTAGCCTTCTTCATATACTTCTACTGATACACTTTTGCATTCAAAATAGTCGATTTCTAAACTTATCTTTGAGCTCATAATGTTTGACCTTTGCAAATTTTGTGACAGTTCTAATACCCATGCTACACGTGATATCAACAGAACGTATGAAAGAGAATTGAATGAAAAATATAAGCAAGCAGATGTAGGTACACTTACCACTCCATAGGAACCTCGATTAAGTTCTTTGATCAGCTCGTATCCTGCCTGATCATTTGAAAACACACTTTTCTGCTCCATCGTCAAGAAAATACAGAACTTTCTAAAGTAATGTAGAGCTCACTCTTGTTGTAAAGCTGTATCCACTGTCCACGCACGAACTCTCAGTAACTGACCACTGTCCACTGACAGAAAGGCCTTTATGGTAGTTCCTTTTCACTTGATTGGTCAGTGACTTAAACGCTTCTTTTCTCGAAGGGCAGGTTCCTCCTCCCTCACCCTCCCTTCCCCCTCCCATTATCCTGTTAACAGATAATTCCTCACTCCTCGCTGTGCAGTGCTTTCTTCCCTCTCCCCCCCCCCCCCCCACCCCCACCCCCCAGCACACTATCTTCATCTCCCCTTCCCCTCGGTTCACTCCATTCAAAGAGCAATCAACGCAGGGTATGTACTTTCTCAGTGGACTCCAGGTGTTTGTTTACCTTCAAGGCGGTCAGCAAACTGTGTGATTACTGGCACAAACGTGGGGACAATGTCTTCATACTCTTGCTGTGTGACGATTCGACAATAGTATGGACATTCACTGGTATCAAAGGATGTTCTACAGAATTCCTGTCCTTAACAAAAAAGACAGTTTTCATTTTACATATCTGTCTATCTATCTATCTATCTATCTATATGTATATTAATATATATATATCTATATATATATATATATATATATACATATATATATATATAATATATATATATATATAGAGAGAGAGAGAGAGAGAGAGAGGATGATGATAGATACATCAATAAAGATACACACACAGAGACACACACACACACACGCACGCACGCACGCACGCATGCACGCAAGCACACACACAAACACACACAAAACGCACACTCTCTCTATCTCTCTCTCTCTCTCACGCACACACACACACACACACACACACACACACACACACACACACAGACGCATACATTTGCGTATGCACGCACGCACGCAAGTCTGCGGCCAAACACAGGGATGACCAACAGTGGCTGGTGACATAACTCACTGTACAGCTGTTCTGGGCAATCAGTCAGGGCCAGGTCCTCTCGCTCTGTCCCTTTCTCTCTCTCACTCCCCCCCCCCCCACCCCTCCACACACACTCACACTCACTCACTTACGTACGCACACTCATGAACGCACACAATCACACAGACATACATACATACATACACACACACTCACTTAGGTACGCGCGCGCGCACACACACACACACTGACATACACAAACACTCTCTCTCTCTCTCTTTTCTCTCTCTCTCTCTCACACAGACAGACAGACAGACAGACAGACAGACAGACGCACAAACACAAACGCACACACGTACTCTCTATCACGCGCGCGTGGACACACACACACACACACACTTACACACACACACACACACACACACACACACACACACACACACACACACACACACTCACTTATTAATGCGTACACACACACACACACACACACACACACACACACACACACACACACACACACACTTGCGTAGTGGGGGGGGGGGGGGGGGGTGGGGGGAGAGCTCTCGATGCAGACCATTGTTAAAGCTATCAGTCCAAACTAAGAGTCTGTTACGACATTATCTTTCTCGCCACGCGACTGGGCCCTTAGTAGTTGAACACCAGCAGGTGTTTGCAAACCCTTTCGAGCTCCTCGCGTTTATTTAAGGGCGTGGGAAAGGAAAGCTGAATGAGTCAATGCTATTAATAGACTGCCTCTAGGCCAGGCTCTTAGTTGACAGGGTGAGGCCATACTCCACAATTTAGGAATTTTTTTTTTTGCATGAAAGTACTATACAAACCATGTCAGCGTTTTTTTTTTTTTTTTTTTTTTTTTTTTTAGGTGTATCACAATTTTGAGCTAACATTTGATGTTAAACTGATAATTGATAAAACAAACAAATAAAATAAACAAAACGCTCCCCATCAACTTTTTTTTTTTGGGGGGGGGAGGGGGGGGGGCGACTTTCTCTGATTAAATTACAATTTTCTAATACATTACCTTCCCCTTATTTGACGTCATATTTCTTACCATTGCACATAACAGTGACCCTATCTTTTCCCTCCAGCATGAACCGCCCAGATACTCCCATTCCCTTGACTTTATTCTGTCTCCTTGGAACCACCTGACTTGTACCTTGCTGGGCACATGAAAGAACATGAGGAGAATCAACCTTCAGAGACAATAGGAATTCTCAAAAGTATGTTGTTGCGCCAGTCTATAAATGCATGGCCCTTTACGCAAGACTGTGGCGCATGTCAGAATGTTCATATACAACAGTTCATTACAGAGAAACCTCTTTTCAACTGCAACATAAGAACGAAAGAAAAATTCGTTTTTCTTTCTTTGGTTTGTTTATTTGCTTGTTTGTTTTGGGGGGAGGGGTCAATACTTAGAATGAAAAGTTACATTGTGCAGACGAGAAAGTCTGTATCAAGCCTGTGTCTTAGATATAACACGATATTCTTTAATATGTGGAGGAGAGGGGGAAGAATGGGGGAGGGTGGAGGTGGCTAATTTGCAGACAAACACAGGTCTTGTAGTAAAGGCTTTACCGGAACTTTTCATTGTTCTTCGCTGTAATGCTGTTCATTATAGATGAGTAACGAGTACGTATGCACATACACCGAAACACACGCCCCTCCACCCTGTCTGTCGCTCTCTCTCTCTGTCTCTCTGTCTCTGTCTGTCTGTCTGTCTGTCTGTCTCACTCACACACACACACACACACACACACACACACACACACACACACACACACACACACACGGGCACGCGCGCGCAAGTACGAACACAAGCACGCACGCACGCACGCACACACAAACACACACACACACACACACACACACACACACACACACACACACACACACACACACACACACACACACACACACTGTTTTGATAAAAATAAACGAAAAGACGGCGAATAATTTAATACGACACGTCTAGATTGATCCTAGTATACAATATTTTTCTTAAATGTAAGAAAAAAAGATGGGGTATTCTGAGACATTCATCCATACATGTTATAAGGGCAGTTCTATTGATACAAATCACGTATAACAGCAGCTGCGTTCATCTTCCAACTAAAGAACTTGTCTAAGAAGAAAATTTTATGACATGCATCGATATAGATCTATAATAACTAACAGGGATTGGTTTATCTGTACGTAATGTACCAGAATCACACTTTACTAGGTGAAAGCTTTTGTTTACCTATGTATGTAATATTCATGTAAACCTCCCCTTGCTCCTACTGTAAAGAAACGCACAAGGGGAGATCGGGTTCGGGAGAAAGTTGGACTAGGTTCATCCAAAAAAGACAAATGAGTCAGGCCCAGTGAAGATTTTCTTTCTTTTAATTTGGTCTATAAAGCGAAAACAATAAGGGAAAAATAAATGGAAATACAAAGAAGAATAAAGGTAAAACACAAAGCAAAGGGAAAAATAAAAATAAAGGTAAAACACAAAGCAAAGGGGAAAATAAAGTCAAGGGAAGAATGAAGTAAAGGGAAAAATAAAGTAAAGGGAATTACAAAGAAGAGAAAAAAAAAGTACAAGTAAAGGTAGAACACAAAGTAAAGGGAAAAATAAAGTAAAGGGGAAAATAAACAAAAGGTAAAACACAAAGCAAAGGGAAAAATAGAGTAAAGGGAAAAATAAAGTAAAGGTAAAACACAAAGCAAAGGGAAAAAAAAAAGGTAAGGACACAAAGTAAAGGGAAAATAAAAGTAAAGGTAAAACACAAAGCAAAGGAAAAAATAAAGTAAAGGGGAATTACAAAGAAGAGAAAAAATTACAAGTAAAGGTAGAACGCAAAGTAAAGGGAAAAATAAAGTAAAGGAAAGATAAAGTAAAGGGAAAAATAAAGTAAAGGGAAGATAAAGTAAAGGGCTCTAGCAACCGTGGCCTGTAAATGAAAATGCAAAGGAACGTAAACCACAAATGCATCTTACACCATTGCATAGTTCACATACACCCGAAGCATTGCATAAGCTCCTCAACGAGACAGAGCACATCATTTAGCAAAATCACGAAGCTAGGTCAGTCTCAGGGATGAAGTATCCCTCATTCCACTGCAGCCAGAGCTTATCACTCAGGAGACACATAAACAGGAATGCGCTACACTATGGTATTCGGAACCATACGTTCAACCACTATAGCTCTTTTAGTCTCTTGGATTGGATTTGCGCAGAGGTTATCAACAGTGATAACCTATCCAAACAAGAACTAATTGAGTGACAAAACTATCACTCTGAAACCAGGGTGAACCTAACCTCAAAGACACGGTTCAACCCTGTGCTGCCCTACGTCGGAACAGCAACTTCCAATTATGCGGGATTCATATCCCTAACACAATTATTCCATCTCATTCCATGTGCTCCGTCATAATTGCTCAGCACTTTGCTCCTATAATTAAGCAACATGGGATAACAGACTTCATCCCCAAATTACAACCAGTCACAGGAATCGACAGTGAACATAATAAAGCGCAACACTTCGACTCAAAAAATGAAAAACATGAAACAGCAACAAAGAAATATGCCAATTTCAGTCGACATTAATGGCAAACAGCCTATATAGGCAACAAGCCTGTAACCTTCAACATGCATATAAGGGAGACAGATACATATAACTGGGTATGGTAACATGTCCGTCAGAAAAGAAATATACCCAGGAGAGAGAGAGAGAGAGAGAGAGAGAGAGAGAGAGAGAGAGAGAGAGAGAGAGAGAGAGAGAGAGAGAGACAGACAGACAGACAGACAGACAGACAGACAGACAGAGTTATGGCTTATCGCCCCGGTCAAAAAGCAATACAAAATCAACAATTACAATAACCCATAAGTCAATAACACACAATAATAGTGCCTTACCGGCCATCATTTAAAGACTCCTGTCTCAACTGCTCAATTATGAAATTCTAGAAACACTACGAATAATCTGTCAACTACATCACTATGCTATCTGCTTATTCATTTATCATTTAACAAATTACAATAAACATATCCTTATAAGGACTTCATAACTTCTGCATTTTATCTCATTCATTTATTTTCTATTGTCGCAGAACATCATCTAACTTCGTCTTTTTCATTCATGTATTATCCAATCGTGCACTTACAGCACTCTCCTTTGAAGATGCACATGCCTTTTTTACAGATAGATCTTTACTTAAGGCAAGGCGTTCTAAATATCAGCTTGCATTTGCAACCATGATTTTAGAAGCAAACTGACTCAATGCAACAAAGCGCGAAATAACCTGTACATCTGCCTACTAAATTTCCGAAGATGCTGGCCGACGCTTATCCGAATGCCAAACTGAATTTCTATCCTGCACGGACCCATCAGACCTTAATCTACACATCCATGTACAGCATGGAAACTGCATCTTTATCTAGTTGCTAAAAAATATAAACAAAATATTAGAATAGCTCATTTATTAACCAAGAAATCCAGTCTGCAATTAAGTAAGTCTTTCCTTCCAACATGTATTCACACATATAAACAACCAAATATGACTCGACTTCTGAAATACTTTCAAAATCGTAGTGCTCAATAAAACCTATAGAAAACCCAAAGAGTCAAGAATACAAAGCATGGAACAATCAATTCTCATTTCATAATAACAATGCAGCATTGTCAAATGTCTGACATATACACACATCAAAACACAAAGTACATAGTACTTAGATGTACTACTAGAATACAAAAATGGCAAAATGCATCAACTTACATTTCTGGTGCCATCAGAACACCATCACCACACTTCACTGAACAAGGTGTAGTCCTCCCTGTCTGAGGTTTGGGGCCTGACTGAATAACTCAGTAAATTCCCAAGCACCCACGCTTCCCCTAGCGTCACCTAGGGACGCTATCTATCAGATCCCTATGCCTCATGAATATTTATAAGGGTCTTACATGTTTGGCAGTAGCTATTAACTGCAAACTTCATATCACCTACATGTCCCTCTAACCTAAGCATACAACATCTTCTCAAACATGGCGTGATCCTAGGTCTCACAAGTTTGAAATAAGAAATAGTAATCAGAACTATTTCCTTAAAACCTCCAGGATGACCAACAACCTAAATAGTAAGCCCATCCCACAACTACTGGTCTCCCTCTTACATAATGGGGCTGGCACCTCCATCAACTTCCCCGGTCTCTTCCCCGTCTAACCGAGAGTATCCCCTCTTTGGCATTTCCGGCCCGTCGCCGGTCAGCGCCCACAATGGGATTCACTCTTAGATTGGGATATACATCAAGAGATATAGCCTAAGATGGATATAGGTATTGCTTCATTGGCCGTAACAGGTCTGTTCAACACTGGTGGTGTTCTGCGCTCTCCGTAGAAAAGAAACTCGTGGAGAGCGTGGCAGCAGAGAGTCCTCAGAAGAGAAGCCCCCTTCAAGCAAGTGCTTCGGCCCTTAACTCCTGACACTCTAGGGGGGTTGGGCCACACCCGGTTCATGACTCCGGATGTCCCTCTGCTGCCCCTTTTTTTCCCATCTCGGGACGAGCCACGGCTGGGATTCGAACCCATGCCCCTCTGGACATGCTCATTTTCCACTTATTGACTCGCGCACTAACCACTGAGCCACTGGGACACCTGATATTTGTAGGAAAGTTAAGCCTTATATAGTTCACTTTTGTTACTCCTTGACCTGATCCAGCTTGAACACCTCTCTGCCGCTTCTGCCATTGCTTTCAGGGCTCTGTTTTTTTTCCTCCCTGCAACTGAGAGCTGTTTCATGAGGCTGTATGCAGACGTTCCTACAAAGCCCCTAGCTCCAATTTCTGCAGTGAGGACTTTGACCTGATAGCCTTCTCTCCTCAGGCTGTTTGCCAGATCAGCATACTTTCAGTCTTGTAGATTTGAGCTGCCTCCATTCTGTTCTCATATGGCACCGTGAGCTCGATCATGATCAGCTGCTTGGTTGACTGAGAGTGGACTACTATGTCTGGTCTCATGCCACTCTTGCTGATGATCTCTGGGTGACTCTTCCATTCTGGGAGGTCTGCAGTGCACTCCCAGTCATCTGCCCCGTCCAGCAGACTCTGCCTGCATGTTCCGAGTGGCAGTGTTGTTCTTGGCCATGATTCGCTGCCTCCTGCCGTCAAGAATGTTGCGGGTGCTTTTGGAGTCCTGATTTTCCCCTTTTGTGTGTGTTGGTACTAGCCCAGACTACTTGTACAATCTCTTTGAGCACTTGGTTGTGCCTCCATGTGTATCTTCCTTGAACCAGGGCTACTTTACATGAGCTAAGGACATGCTCCACTGTTTGTTTTCCAAGGCAGAGGGGGCATGAAAGATCGTCTGTTTTTCCCACTTTACCAGGATTGCATTTGAGGGCAGAAGGTCATATGCAGATCTGAGAATGAAGCTGATCCTGAGAGGGGCCATGTGCCAAATGTCATTCCAAGTGAGACTTCTTTGGAGTGCATTCTCCCACGTTGTCCATTGCCCTTGCTGGCTCTGCTGGACTGCTTTTTGGAGTCTTTGTTGATCTTCTTCTTTTCTCATCTCCTGAATCATCATGTCTCTCTTTTGACTTTTCCTTTGGCCTTTGACCACCATTCTGTTTTGGTCATCCCCAGTCCTTGTCTGTTGGTCTGTGTGTGTGTCCTGTTATTTCTCTGATCTTGAGACTTTTGCAGAATCCATCGCCTCTTGAACTTTCCATTTTCTGCCTGTCTTCAGCTGGGGCTTGATTGCTTCTACCACCTTGTCTCCTGAGTCCTCCAGCATACTTTGAAGTCTGATCTTCCCTGCTTTGTATTCCTCCAGGATGGATTTCAGTGGTAGTTTCAACTTTCAACTTTGCTTGGCGACAGTACAGCGCTATGTCAGTCAGACAGGGGGGGGACACCAAGCCATTTCCTTGTGAACTTGTTGATTTGGGATTCCATTGCCTCCACTATGCTGGTGCAGATGTCGTATATCATCAGAGGCCATAGGAACTTTGGCATCAGCATGAACTGCAGACACCACACCTTGTATTTGCCAGGGAGCCCACACTGGTCAATGGTCTCCAAGCCTTCTTCCGACATCTGTTTGGTTTCTTTTGCTCTTTGTGTGTCTTTCAGCGTGTCATCATACCATCTCCCAAGGCTCTTGACTGGCTCTTCTGTTACTGTTGGAATGGCCTGATTGGCAACACTGACGACCACAGATTCGGCCACTTCTCCTTTCCTCAGTGAGAGACTCCATGATTTCTTTGGCTTGAACTTCATTCTGGATGAGGGCAACTATGTTATCCAGCCTCTCCAGCACATGACGTGTCTCGTCTTCTCTGGATGAAATCACTGTAGTGTCATCCATGAAGGCCTTGAGAGGGGGCATCTTGTATCCATCGCCAAGGTCTGTTTGTCTTGCGTTGCTTGTTGCTGCTTTTCAAGATGACTTCCATTGCCAACACGAACAGTATTGGGGAAATTGCACAGCCCATTGCAATGCCCACTTCCAGGTTGATCCAATCTGTTGTGTACTCCTTGGTAGAGAAGCGCATTGAGCAACATTGAAGTACTTCTTGAGCATGACGCGGATGTTCTTTGGCACATGATCTCAAGAGCCAACTGTATCATCTCATGGGGTACAGATCCATATGCGTTTGCCAGATCAAGCCACACTACGTCCAGGTCTCTCTTTTCTGTTTTTTGCTCTTTGGATTGCGTCCCAGATCATTGTGGCGTGTTCTACACAGCCAGCCACGCCTGGGGATGCCACCTGTCTGGACTGACACATCCAAGTACTTGTTTTCCATGAGGTACTTGGTCAGCCTTGCTGCCATGACAGAAAAGAAGATTTTCCCTTCGACGTTCAGTAGTGATATTGGCCTGAACTGGCTGATGTCACTTGAGTTTTGCTCTTTGGGGATGTACACACCATCTGCCGTCATCCACTGGCCGCTGATCTTCTGGTTTCTCCAAGCTGATCGCAGCAGCCTGTGGAGCCACTCCAGCACCTTGGGACATTTCTTGTACAGCTGGTAAGGTATTCCGTTTGGCCCTGGTGATGATTTGGCTCTGGCTTTGTCGACCACCTTCTTGATTTCCGCCAACGTTGGAGGCTTGTCATTGAACTGTTCCTCAGGGTTGGTTGGCATACTCGTACGCCAATACATTTCAAGTACATAAACTCAAACCAAGCGATCATAAAGAGAAAGGAACTCTGTATAAGCAGCCAGTGCTGTTTCGTTCAGGTGTACCTTGCAGTGGACCCGAACACAAAACAGGAGTTCGCCGTTAAATATGTAAAAGAGGAGGCGAAGGAAGCATATAAGGAGGCCCTCTTCCTTATGACCAACACGGATGATGTCCATGGATTCGTGGGTAAGCCATATCGTGGTTTGTCAACACACCAGTGTGTGCGTGCGTGTGTGTGTGTGTGTGTGTGTGTGTGTGTGTGTGTGTGTGTGTGTGTGTGTGTGTGTGTGTGTGAGTGATAATAATATGTGCGTGTTTGTGTGCGTGAATATGGGTCGAGGTGGTTGTCAAAACTTGTAAATCGTGTAGTTTTCTGTTTTCTATTTTTCTTCTTCTTTTCCCTGTCCATTATGTATATTACCCACATTTCTCTACTTTAGAATTTTAGGTAGCTATACTCTGTTTTAGAGAAATGAAAGAGGCCTTTCCGCGTTGTTTGATCTATGCTCGTCATGTGACATATGCCTTTTAAGAAAAAAAAAAAAAAAAAAAAAAAAAAAAAAAAGAAGGGGGAACACACACACACACACACACACACACACACACGCACACGCGCACACACACACACACACACACACACACACACACACACACACACACACACACACACACGCTGACACACAGACCCACAGCAAAAAAGTTTGCTTTACAAACCTCAAACTAGCAAATCTGGGGTCATGGTCCCAGTCCTTGTACAGTTCTGATCATATTTATATTAGACAAAGAATACTCGCTCTATTCTCTTGGAATGGCAAGTTTGATCGCATGAGCAATGAAGATTGTACATTTCTCTGTTTACAGTTAAATTCCACGCCATGTACGAAGAAGAGGGCGGCCCTCACCTGGTCATGGACCTGATTAGGGGAGGGGATCTGGGAAGCTGGGCTTCCCGCCTTGGAGCGGTGCCTCTCCAGGAATTTAAAGTCGTCACCAAAAAGGATTTTGGGGATCTTTGAATTTCTGGGGGCAAGGGGCATCGTCCACGGCGACGTGAAGTCCAACAACTTCTCCTGGCGTCTCAGGACCCTGCCAGTCTGAAGGTGTGTGACTTCGGCCTGGCAGTGCGAGTGCCCAATGAAAACACACTGATGGTAAGTTCACCTACATGATGGCTGATGTCTTGTGGCCTTGTATCTTCTTTCGCATAATGTTCTGATACCAGAAATAAGCACTACCACATTTACAGTCATTTATTATATGCATTAAAAACCAGAAGGAAGTACTGCCGTGCATATGGTTTCCGATACCAGAAGTAAGCACCTACCACATACACTGTCATTTATTATATGCATTAAAAACCAGAAGTAAGTATTACAGAGCGAGTGTATCGGAGATACATAAATACTTTTGAATAAGTGTGTATGGGAAATGAGTCGGTACAAACAATAATACATGTCTAAGCTGGTATTTTGCAAGTAATGTGTTTTCGTGCTCAAAACTCGGCATCATCTCTAGCATTCCACTCAAGGTCCACCCCAGGCATCTGACAGAAACATACCCCCTAAAATTCAGTACTGGACAGTACAGGAGGTAACCACAATTCGATCCATTTCTGAGGCACCAGCGCCATGCAAAAATTCCTTAGCAGGAAGACTTAACAAAGAAAAAGCTGAAAAAGAAGAAAAATAATGACAAGAACTCTTTTAACCCTTAAGAGGGGGGAGACCAGTGGATGGAATGGAAGAAGAGGCTTTCAGTATGTTCACTGTCTATATAACAACTCAGTGCTGCTTGGAAAACAAGTGATTTGAAGGGTGCCAGCCACATAACGCAATGGCCGTAAGGGCAGAGAGATCCTTTGTTTCTAGGGCACGGCAGTATAAAAGACCGTGCCCACCACTGTCTTTCCGCCACCTTAACCTTCACTGCATTGAATCAGGTGCCCATTTACTGTTCAGTGGACAGGGCGGGTTTTCAAACAGTACAAATCCGTCCAACGAGTGATTTGAACTTGCGACCGTCAACGAAAGAGCCAAATTCTCCCAAGTATTCCACCACGGGGCCTATTATGGGAAACGAGCGCAGGCAGTCAGTTCCTCTGCCGTTGAGGATGGCAGTCGAAGCTCCTCAAGATTAAAGAACTCTCTCTCTCTCTGTAACCTTCATCAACTAATATGTCTATTTACCGATTTCTTTAAATTCATTAAACTATGTACCTACCTTTAGTTCGTTTTTTCCCCATACATGTGTGTGTGAGAGAGAGAGAGAGAGAGAGAGAGAGAGAGAGACAGACAGACAGACTTATTCCGTCACTGAAAGCCGACAAAGAAAGTCATCCGATGTTTGGAAGCTGACCTTCTTCAGACCTTTATGGCGGTACCAAAATGACATCTCACTAGAAAACACTGTCACCTGTCCAGTCAAAGAAATAACAGCTTCACAGATCAGCCCTGTGTGCCTATGATGTATGTAACCGTTTTCCTTTCTTTCAGAACTACAGGAGGCTAGGCACCCCTAGCTACAAAGCTCCGGAAGTGACGCTGGGCTACCGGACATGGTACGCCATGTCGCCGGTCATATGGGCGGTAGACTGCTGGGATTGGCGCGCCGCACACACCTCCTCCCTGTCAGGACGGTGGACAATGAGGACCAAGCACGTGCAGCAGTTGGACTGTGTCAATAGTGTTGACATTGTCTGTGCTTTGTGTCGTCTGTATCCCTGGTGTGATGTTTGATTGTCTGTCCTGTGTAAGGGTTGGATATAGGATACGTGTTTGCTTCCCGCCCCCACACCCAGCGCGTTCTACCTCCTCTTTTTTTCCTCTTAACTTCACCTTGACAGTCGGTGATAATAATGACTGCAGGAGGATGTTCTGTATCCAGTGTGCTGGAAGGTTGGAATGCTTCCCGATCATGTGATGCTGGGGGCCAAAAACCACGAGTTCTGTGAGCTCCTGGTTAAAGATTCAGCGAATTTTTCTGAAGTAGGAATCTTTAATCATTGTACACATATCCACACTTATAACCACATATATATATATATATATATATCTCTCTCTCTCTCTCTCTCTCTCTCTCTCTCTCATACGAAGAAAATCGAAGTGTTTATATATGGCGCAATTTTTTCGCTTATTTTCGTTTAAAAGCATTTTAGGAATAACCATGCGAGTGATTAAGGATTAGTTCATGGAAAAAAAAAACGACGAGCAGGTATCCAATGTATTTGAATTCTTCAACAAGGTATGTTTCTGTATTTGAATTCTTCGACAAGGTTTATTAATTTTTGCTTCTGATTAAAAAATGACAGAAATCAAAATTCAAGACTGCCAATGAAACACATAACACATTGAATAACAAACAAGTAGCGTAACTCTTGCTCCCATGACGAAATAATTACAGGCCCATAACTCCAAACGAATGTTGCTTACGACACCAAATCGCCTAGCAGAAATGGCAACATACAGCCCACAGAACAAACTGAGAAACATCCCCCCAAAAGGATGTTTCAAGCTTGCCTATATACTCTGTACCTGACATATCTACACAGCAACAAGTGGAGACATGATCAAATAGGGCCTACAACTGAACATTTCTTAAAGACTGGCACAGCCTTTTCGACCCAAGATCGGAACACGGAGCACAATGAACACAATGATCGGAGCACAATGAAGGCGTGTACTCTCACACAGGGAGCTGTTCATCAAACGCACCTGTTGGACCACATGCTGTAGTTCCAGACTGTATTGCACAGTGACAGAAACGTGCACAATGATACTTAGCTCTGTCTTTAGCAGATCTGTCTTTTTCTGTAAAGCTACAAAATATCTCTGTAGCGAATTCTAACGAGTTAACTACATGGTCCTGATCATCATTGTCATTTTTTTTTTTTAAGATTTGTTTATTAATTGTTGGTCACTTCATGTCAGGGTATTGAAGCTCATAAACATACAGAGAGAGACAGAGACAGACAGACAGACAGAGAGGCAGCCCTGTTTGACTCTTGTGGTCAGCTGGGCTATAGAGAACATGAATCGAGGTTAGACACACATACGCGGGCGCGCGCGCGCGCGCGCGCACACACGCACACACACACACACACACACACACACTCACACACACACACACACACACACACACACACACACACACACACATTGTACAGGACTCGATTCACGGTACTTTTCCCCTTTCTTGACAATCGTTGAACTGTGGTCTGTTGCAGAGTCCAGAACCGTTGAGGTCCTACCTGCTGGAAGCTCTGTTAGGCAGTTCTGAATGGGACCAGGACGAGGTCCTTCTGCTCTTTGACCTGATCCAAAAGTCAATGACTATAGATCCAGACACCTGCATCCGGCCTTGTCAGCATTGAAAGAGCCATTTTTGCACGATGTGTGTGAACTTGAAAGTGATTGTCACGAGTCGGCCGAATGTTCTCCAGTCCAGGGTAATTTTGCTGATGTTGAGATTAGCTCCTTGGGTCCTTCACTTGTGCGAACTCTTGCATCACCAGACGGGGATATCCCGAGTTGAATACTGAAGGAGGGAGAGTAGTAACTGGGAAGTGATGCGTATGCCCAGGGGTGTAGTAACAAGTACATAACGAACAGCCGCTCCTGGGTGAGGAGGACATCTAGCCTCCACCAATGGCTATTCACTGGGTTCTCCAATGGGCTTGAGGAAAGGCAGTCATGGCAGGTGACCGTCGCGGTTTAGTGACCGTCGGCCTGTAGGTGACCATTCTATTCAGCCGTGCCTGTCCTGAGAGATGAATACTTTCAGGAAGGCTTCAACCCGTTAGGTGGTTTGTAGGCCCTACCTTGCGGGCTATAGATCGTAGTAAACACTTGAAATATCAGTCCTGGTTTGTGGAGAACTCTGGGCTGTGAGTACAATGGGTAATCTCGGAGAATCATACATGAGTTACGGAATTGGGTGTTATACATTAACCACTCGGTTTCCAACTTTTTGTTTTGCAAGAATAAGAACAACAAGAACAAGAACATTTTATTGCCATATGAAAACCAGAGGTTTCGTGGGGCACAGATGATCAAGTTCAGACATTCAACTAAACTAATCCCAGCGTTGTCACATCTTGCAACATAACATTAGAAGCAGAAAGAAAAAGCACAGCGTGTATCAGAGCCTGATTAAATTTCTCTGTCTCCGAAGAGAAAAACACAACAGGATATACTGGGCAAGTACAGGTTGGAAGCACTCCAATAACATGAACTCCGAGGGTTTTGTCATGTTAGTCTGTGGTGGAAAATCTGTTATTTTTTTTTATTATCCTTGTCATCAGGTCAGAACGCTTATTTGTAATCTAGTTAGTGCTCGTCTGCAATCAGTGTCAGTGTGTTGCTCCAAATAAGCCGCCTGTTTGTATTCGGTAGTAACTGTGGCATAAAATTTGAGCTTGGGTGTGCTTTCGTGCTTTTGTTTCTTCCAGAACTCAACATAAAACGTTTCCAGCTTCCCATTGATTAGAAACTTCAGGCAAGTCACACTAAATGTACCCTGATTTTCCCAGACATGCTGTAATCCTATCGTTGACAAGGTTTGTCGTATAAACTTCGTCCATTTGCTTTCTTCGGTGCCCTGAGAGATCATTGACTGATAAATCTGTTGTTGATAAGAGTCTTGGTCTGACTCCAATATGTGTATCCAGAACGCGATAGTCTGCGCTATCACTTTAAAAAGTAATTGGGAATCTCCCCAGTTCGCCCCCGAACCGGTAATGTCATTGCTTTTCTATGAACTTTTAACAATTGCCTGCAGAATTTAATGTGTGCAGTTTCATGTGGGAAGTTGTTTGCAAGACAGGTTTCGTATGTGCAGGGGATATACTGGGATTCCATTAGTGGAATCACATTAACTCGGAGATCATTGACGGAATCTCTCAGTTGGTGCTGGTCGTGATTGTGTGTGTGTGTGTGTGTGTGTGTGTGTGTGTGTGTGTGTGTGTGTGTGTGTGTGTAGGTGACTAGTAAGTCCATTGGTTGAATAATAATAATAAAAAAAACTTGGAGATTTATTTGTGTAAATCATATGATGTGTGTGTGCTCGTGATTCCATTGGTTGAACCAGTATAACTCGGGTTCTCTATGTTGAGAAAGGTAAGATGCTCGGAAAAGCAGAAAAATGCGTGACTCAATAAGGGAAAGTGAATTCATCCCGTCATGCTGAGGGCTCAAGAAAAGACAGCGAGGTAAAGACAAGGCCAAAAGACTTCACGTGAAGCGGAGGGGTTTTTTTTTTTGCTGTAGCCTCGAAGCTGACGACAGCAGTGAATTGTTTCCTGGCTGGGGACGAAAGACAGTGGAGGCTTGCTGTAGCCTCGAAGCTGACGATGGTATAGAATTGTCTCCTGTGAGGGGACAGAAAACAGCAGGACGTGTCAGCCTGATGAACAGTGGGTTGTCTGCAGCCACGGAGGACATGCGGGGGAGGCCGACAAGAGTCTTCTGTGGAGAGGGCGAAGTGCAGTGGAGTCCGGGACACACGGTCTGAGAGTGCAGCTCGAACTACGCTGCCAGTGTTCCCCCCAACTGGGATTTGGCCAGTCGGACAGATGCAACAGTGTGGCAGCTTCAGCAATCTTGATTGCACTGACTGATGAGAGAACTGACTAGTCAACCAAAGGAACGCTGGCAAGATGTGAACGCTTCTTTCTTGTGATTATAAGTGTGTAACCAGAACACTAGGATGTTGTCTTTCCTGGTCAATTAAGAGTATCAAAAAGGGGGCTGCGATTATATTATCTGTATGATGTTTACACTTTTCATATGATGCAGATAAATGTGTTGTGTAGTGACGGGTGGGGTCTTGGAGTCTTATTGTCCATACACCCTTGCATCCCTGCATATGAGTATCATATTTTAAGAGCTAGGAGGGAACGTCGGAGACCCTCCATAGTGAATGATTTTACACAATGTGTGACACTGAGGAATGACCCTGGTATACTCTGTACCAGGGAAAAGGATTTTTACATGGTGTCTTCATTGGGTCTAAAAAACCGAAATCTTTCATTCCTTTGTTGTGATTGTAAATATGTATTGCTGTATATAACAGAATGCTTTCGAGTTAAATTCAAATTTTGAAGGAAAAAAAAAAAAGAAATGTTATCTATTGCTCATGTTCCACCTGCATGGAGATGAACTGTCTTTGTGTGTGTGTATGGATTCTTTTCTTTCAGCTCAGCTGGGTGCTGAAATATTTACTTATATGATGCACACCCAAAGATTTTGTGTGTGTGTGTGTGTGTGTGTGTGTGTGTGTGTGTGTGTGCTCGGAGGTGGGTGTAATTATATATAGCACACGCAAACAGCACAACACAGCTCCGACATTAACATATAAATCGACACACACGCCACTGGCACTACAGAGGCAAACACCAAAACAACACAACACAAAAACACGGCATAAACAGAACACAAGCCAGTACCATAACAAAACATATTACAACGCAGAACAATACAACGTAAAACATTCAATGCAATACACGATCCATATAAAACAACACTGAGCAACGCAACTTCATCAGTGAGAGCTCCATATGACTCCGAATCTTGACGAGAGTCAATTTCTGCAGACCTCGGTGTAACGTCTCGTCCGACAACTGAAACCTGACACGGTCCTCATTGGTGTACCACGTGGTTGTTGGGCTTTGTTGTCTATGTTCTTTTTGTATGGTGGTGGTGTTGTGCTTTGTTGTTGTCGTGCTTTGTTGTTTTCAGGGGTTGTTTCCTTTCGTTATAGTTGTTTGGTTTCGCAACCACCGTTGTTGCTGGGTTTTGTGGGTGTTGTTGTTCGGTTTTGCTGTTGCTTTCGTTGTTGTTGGGTTATGATGTTGTTCTTACTTCTCAGTGTGTAAAGAACGTTCTTTGTTGCAGTTTGATTTTGTTGTATTGGGTTGTGCTGGATTTTGTTGTCGTTTTCAGTTTTTTCCTGTTGTTTTTATATTGTGTTATATTGTTTTTGTTCGCGCGCGCGCGTTGTGTGTGTGTGTGTTTAGGGGGGGGGGGGGGGGGGGGGGGGGGCGCGACCATTTTGCTGTTTTGTTTTGTTGGTGCTATGTTTTGTTCTTGTTGTTTTCCTGTCTGTAGGTTTTGTTGTTGTTGGATTTTATTGTTGTTGTAGTCGCTTTTCTTGAATTTTGGTTTTTGGGTCTGTTGTTGACTTCATACGATTTTTATTGTTATTGCTGGGTTTTGTTGCTCTTGTTGTCGTTTTGTTTGTAAAGGTTTATCGTTGTTGTTTCAATGATTTTTGTTCGTTTTATTTCTGCTTATTTATATGTTGAGAGAGAGAGAGAGAGAGAGAGAGAGAGAGAGAGGTGGTGGTGATGGTGTCTGAACAGAAAGATTGATAAGAGGAATAGGGAAAGGGAGACAGAAACCAGATCCCACCCTGAAACCCCTACCCTACCTGTTCCCTGCTTCTCTCGTTCCAACTCCCACTCCCTACCCTTTGCATGTATGCACAAATTCTCTCTCTCTCTCTCTCTCTCTCACACACACACACACACACACACACACACACACACACAACAACAACAACAACAAAAACAACAATATTCATTCCTTTCGCCCCTTTTGGGGTCTGTTGGTGCTGTATTATCAAGGTGTTTGCGTGTACTGTATTGTATTACATCCCCCCTCCCCTAACACACACCCACACACACACACACACACACATCGTCATCATGCTATGTACTGGCGGGAGGAGAGATACGTACAGGGACAGAAAAGGGCGACGGGTGGGAGCCAATCCAAAACGGAGCAGATGTTAAGAGGAGAAAACACTGCGCTATCTCGGTTCAGCGACAGACTCTCTCTCCCTCTCTCTCTCTCTCTCTCTCTCTCATACACACATCGTCATCGTGCTATGTAGGCTACCGGTGGGAGGAGTGATGTGTGTAGGGACAGAAAAGAGTGGTAGGGTGTGGGAGCCAATCCCAAACGGAGCAAGATGTTGAGAAGGGAAAACGCTGCTCTATCCTTGGTGCAGTGACAGGGTCTCTCTCTCTCTCTCTCTCTCTCTCTCTCTGTGCCAGTCAGAATCGACGCGGTATCCTTTGCGGCATCCTTTGCAGTCCTCCCTCAACCAGCTGATATTTACGGCCTCGCCACGAACTCGAACTCACGGCCTCGTCACGAGGGGTCGGCGTGGAGAGGAGACTCTTCAAGTGGGCGGGGCGCCGCCACGTCCGTCTAACAGCAGTACTCATAGGCACAGCCTGAGAAATCTCCCATTTCTCAGGTAACACACACAGCCTCACCACGAACTCAACGAGATCACTGCCGCGGAGAGGAGACTCAAAAGTGGGCGGGGCGCCGCCACGTCCATCCAACGACAAGTTTTCCTCCCTGTACAAGCTGCCACTCCGACCCCGACTCGAAGTCTCCACCGGCACTGAGGTGGAGAGGAAATCAAAACCAAAGGCACCACGAGCAAGAGAATGAATGGCCGTAGAACTGGAGACTTTTTAAAATGATGATCAATGAAGCTTATTTTACGAGTTCCATACTGGTCTGAGACCATATGACAGGAACGAACTCAATGCTTTCTTGTGAATAATATGCATACTCTGGTGGCAATTGCAGTCGCCTGCAGTGTCGGTCAGGCAGTTTGAGCAACTCTCTCGGCGATGTAGGACTTGGACTGTGCGATGAATATGGTTTGGAATTGACAACAAAAAACCAGGTGCAGCTTTCAGTGTAATAGAGAATATGTAGCTTTTGAGGCCTAAACTGTTAACCCGGACTCGGACTCGAATTCGTGTCGAGGTCGGAGTAACAGTTTGTTCATGGAGAACTGTCGTTAGATGAACGTGGCGGCGCCCCATCCACTTTTGACGCTCCTCCTCACGTCAGGCTCTCGTGGCGAGGCGGTGACTTCGAGTTCGTGGAGGGGTCGTGAATACCATCAGCTAGGTGAGGGAGGACTGCTGTTGGATTGACGCGGTGGCGCCCCACCTACAAGTCATTTGACTGACACGTGCGCGTGCGCGCGCGCGCGCGCGCGCGCGCGCACACACACACACACACACACACACAGATCCGGTCACTGAACCAAGCATGGCGGTCACGCATTCTGAAAATTCCCGCCGTTAGGTAACTAATAAACAAGTAGGGTAACTCTTGCTCCAATAATGACGAAAAATTTCCCTGTTCCCTGCCTAACTGAAGATGTCATTTCTCTTCCGTCGGCTAGGGTTGGCTCCCACCCACCGCTCTTTTCCTTCCACACATCTCCCCTCCACCCATCCGCCCCCCCCCCCCCCCCCCTCCACCCCGCCCCCCGGTCGCGTAAACGATGACGACATACGACAGAATGCAAGCATCAGAAGATCATACTTGCTGTTTCGCACGAAGATAACAGATTTATAAAGCATAACTGCTAATTTATGTGAAAGCTGCTAATTACCATGTGAAAATAGTTTAACTTGCAAACGGCGAAAGATCGTAAGAAAATGCCTGCTTTCACTTGAAAATGACTGTTTTCAATAGTAAATTATCATCTAAAAGCGACTAACGAATCACGTGAAAATACTGTTTTCAAGTGAACAGAACTGTTTTCAATGTGAACGTAACTGTTTTCAATGTGAACACTTTCCGCATGAACACGATCATAACTAAGAAAAAAAAAAGAAAAAAGAAAATAGCATTTGCGTGGTAATACTCGTTTTCCGTCCTTTTTTTTTTTTTAAATCAGCAATTACGCTGTTTTGAATAAAAACAACTGATTTCACGTGAACATAGTGTGATAAACAGTTATCATGACTTTTTAAAGCCAACGTGTTCCCATACAAACACTCGCGCTGGCTTGTTCTGGGTCCGCCATTAAGCGATTCTCTTGTCCTGAGCAGGGGGCTCGGCCTTGTAGTTAAAGGTAACAGGCTCCCCACCAACACAGTCTTTCTGACTGACCGTGAATCCATCCTTAAGAGTCTCCAGACACCAGGAGGGGAGTGGGAGGGGGCGGGGGGGGGGGGGGGGGGGGGGGGGAGCAGATAATCAGAGCCATCAGAGAAAAACTCAGTCTCCTCCAACAGAGAACTGCTATAGGCCTGCAGTGGATCCCTTCTCACTGTGGCATTGGAGGGAATGAGGAGGCAGACCGCCTGTCCAAGATCGGCAGCAGGCAGGAACCAGGGTACCCGATGTCCTACAGTAAATCTAAGACCATCCTAAGGAACAACTTCAGAAGAGCGTGGCGCCAACGCCTGGACATTGCGGCTGAAGATGACAGCATTCACCACCTCGACAGAGCAGCTCAAGGTACCATCTTCAGGTTGTGAATAGGACACTGCCAGCTCTCTCTCTTTCCTTATCTCTCACATTTCAAACTCACACTGACCAGTGCCCTTGTGGCCCAGGCTCCCAAACTTCCACCCACATCTTACAGTCCTGTCCCTTCTTTGAAGCCTTGAGATTTCAGATGTGACCCAGTCCGGCTGAGGACCAGGAGAAGCTGTGGGGACCGGTGGGTGTTGCGGCACAAAGTGTCGCAAACTGCACAAAGTGTCGCATGCGACAGTTTGTGCAAAAGTGCGTCACTTTGTGCCGAGAAGACTTGCACAAAGTGTCGCACTTTGGAACATGCGACAGTTTGTGTCGGGGAAAGCCCCTTATTGTGCTACGGACATAATGTGCACGACTCACAAATGTTGTCACCCATGAAATACATGTGGTTGCAATTAAAATATTCTCCAGTTACGAGTAACTTACATTCCCCCCCCCCCCCCCCCCCCCACACACACACACACACTCCTCCTCTGTCCTTAAGCTACGAATGCGTTCAACTTTAAAACAGACATGGATGACGTTTGACCCTCAGCCTTTCCTCCTCTTGGAGTGTCTCCTCGCAAGAGTCTATTTTGATTTTCCAAAATGAAAAATCAAAGAATGCAATTCAGACTGAATTAAAGAAATTCGTCTCGTACATTTATCTCGGAAACTGTCGCTAAACCACTTTGTTTTTTCACAGATACATCACAGAAAACCTCTCATCTCTTGAAAAGCCAGAGCTGAAAATCGACCTTTTGAGAATTCCTGAGAGAGTCCAGACCATGCAACTAATTTCATATCGATACGCTTAATCATGCATATTCATCACTGTCTAACAATCATCCGAAACAATTCAAATGTCATCCAAAGAAAAGGATTAGATATAAGATTTGTAAACTATTGATCCACTCAATTACTAGTGACATAACAACACTTTTTGAAACTTGTTGATTTAAAACAATAGGGGATTATATTTTAATGCGGGGATATTTACTGGAAGCACAGTACTCAGTGGCTTGTCTTATGGCGGGAAAAGTAATCACAGTCTTTGAGTCCAAGAAGAAAAAAAACAGCAATGGGCGGCTTTGATTCTCTGGTGCAGTTTCACCATCAAACCCCCATCCACCCTCTTAAAGAATGGTAGTGTTATTCCCTACCCCAACACACATCTCTGCCCAACAGCCCTGAAAATGCACTGCGTGTTCTTAAAACTTTATACCCCCACCCACCCTCTACAGTGCAACGGAGGTAAGGGAGAGAGGCAAAGTTTTATGTTTTGTCAATACTGTGCCCCATATCCTCAGCTCCCATCTTCCTTTCATTATCTCAAAACAAAACAAAAAATCTTTAGCTCAGGCTGAACAAATTTTCTGTTGCCAAATGTCCCCTGCAGGCCTTCTCGCACTTCCATGCCTGTGCATGCACACACACTAGTCACAGGAATCTGTGTTGACAGCGCCTGATGTATTGTATCGACTGAGAAGGCGGTTGACTGCCTCAGCTTTGTCTGGCTTCTGATAGGATGAACAAATGGGTGGTGGGATGTCATCCTCATCAGTCTCCTCCTCCTCCTCCTCATCCAGTTGTGGCTGCTGCTTAAGAAGTGCCAGTCTCTCAGCAAGTGTCTGCTTCTGTGCCAGACTGATCACTTGCTTCATCAGGCGGTAGACATAACCTGCACATTCATTTATATCATTAGAAATCAAAAGAAACTCATTCAGCATGGCTTAGTATCTTAGGGAGGGTGGAGGTGGCATTGCTATATGTATATTCCAAGTTCTTCAAGTAGGTTATACCTGTAAAATAATTTTTTCAGCTACAGTCTCCACAACATCAAAAACCTTTGTGTCCCCTCATGGCAACAGCCCTGAAAATGTTAACAAGGCCTACAGCTTCAGAACCAAACACAGTGCAGAATGCAAGCAATGCAAGTCACAGTATATTTAATAAAGCTCCCCCTCCCCATCCTATATTAGTTGGCAAGCTGATTCCCCCAACATCCCCACTTTACACCATCCCTCTCCAATATCAATTTTATGCTGGCTGTGTGTTCATCCTAAACAATGGTATGCTCTGATCCATTCAAAAGTGACACCAAAACAAATACTGTCTCTGACAAGTCGTTACTCATAAGAATCAACGTAATTTTTTTTTCAATTTCCAATGCCACCAATGGATATCCTGGATTAAGTAACAAGATTTCTTTCCTTTTTTTACAGTAATAAAGTAAGGAATAAAAAAATATCACCTACAATAATCAAACTCCTCTTTGATCTCCTGTATACTGAACTCCTTTCTCCCCTTTCTGAAAGAAAGGTTGAAGGACTTGTTCCCATCCTTTGTGGTGGCCTGCTGTGTCTGTTACTGTTGCAATTAAAATGCAGGGCAGCCAGTTTTGTTCTGAAACACAATACGAAGCACACAAACACACATACTTTTTAAGCTTGGATAAAAGCTTAACAATTGCTAAATAATGCTAAAGTAACCCTATTGATTATAAGAAATCATAATGTTTTCCAATGTACTAAAGTTGCCATCCATTTATATACAGTTATATATAGGTATGACCATGACCAAAAAAGGCTGGGGGGTGGGGGGGTGTGTCAAGAGACCTACAATAAAAGAAAACATATGAAAATAGCTGGGAAAAGCATGAACATACAATCAAGGACAAGACAAAAATGTATTCTCTGCATATCATTTTCACCTACCGGTTTTATGTTCAAGGAATTGTCTTGAAACATTGAAGTTCGTAGAACTACACAATATATCACATAATTGGAATTCAGGACACAGAAGCAAGTATGTTATCAACACTTTTACTTTAGTCTTGATTAGAACAGTAACAGGGAGGGAGGGCATTCTTGCTTTTCAATTTGTTTACCTGTGCAGCATGCCTTTGAAGGAAAACCCAAACATTTTGGGAGCAAAATGGTTCAGTGTGGAGTGGAATCCTCAATGGCAGCTGTCTGTGGCCCGGTCGACAGCATGGTCACGTCCTTCAGCATCTGACGGCTGTTCAAACACCTCTCCTAGGGTCACAGACAATTTAGTACCTGCAACACAAGGATTGAAATGAAGACAATACTCTTTTTCCTTTCCATGTGTTGATTGCAACCAAGATGCATATGTATACAATTGGCTGTCTGACTTATCGGGTGCAATGAATCTTCCATCATGACACAGACAAACATGAGTATCAGACATCTTAGCTGAGACATGTACAACTGATTGTAAACAAGCAGAGGAAAGTATACCTCCTTTTAACCATTTCTTCTTCCTTTCTGGGCCTTCAAGTCCAGGATGTAGACACTCAGGGAAGAGTGGGCCACTGTGGGTATGCTTGTCGTGAAGATGATTTTCCAAGCTCTTCCACTTCTCCAGCATGACCTGTCCCTGCTTCTCAGCTGCAGTGTTGGAAGAGGCAGCAACCCAGTACAGGTGATTTATTATGGATTTAATCCACAGAGACAGATCGCTGCACTCCTTCTGACTTGAAATTTTCAACAGTTTTTTTTCTCAAACCTGAAAGCGTGAGAGACAAGAAATTGAAATGAAATAATGTGTTTAAAAAATGCCTTGTCATGCTTAAAACAGTGAAGGCTGTCCTTTTCACTGTAAAAGTCATCCATAACCTTTTTTTATGCCTCTTGCAAATCTAAATTTCATGAAGAAAACAAAAATTGTAAAAATTGGAAAACTATAATCATGTTAGAAGCAGGTTACCCATAAAACAGATACCCATGCCTGTGAAATACCTTTAGCAAAAAGGATTGGTAAAAGCAAGTCTGCAGAAATTCACACAGCAGTGTAAAGGCAGCTAAAATATTAAGAGTATCTTTTTTATAAAATACAGCTGAAAAACATATTCTGATGTATACATGTAATGTGTCAGTCTGTGCATTAATGTTATCACTGTTGGGGCCATCAGGATGTATTAAACATTCACAATACTTCCTACACTGGAGTGTTGACAAGAACACAACAAACATGGGAAAGGAAAAAAAAAACAGTATAAAAATGAGGAGGGTGGGCAGTTTGGATTGGCTGTTGGTTGTAACTAAGTGCTTACCCTTCGCAACATGCCAGACATCTATGGAATGCTTTACATCCTTCATATTTTCCCCGCACATGTTTGATGATCATGGGGTGTCGATCAGTGACAAGTTCACCAATATCCAAGTTCTGGCTAGTGAAGAACTTGATGCTGCTCAGGAGCCCCGCCTTCTCCATGTGGGCACTGCCTCCAACTTGATTGCTCTGTAAAGTATAGGTTATGAAGAAACTCGAGGAGTAAGTGTAGCATATCTCAACAAGTCTGTAAGTTATGCATTTTTTTTTTTTTAAAGATTTGAGTAAAAACTTCTAAATTAAGAACTGAATGATGCATAAATAGGTGCAAAAGGATTGTTTCATGCAGTTCATGTTTGTGAAAAATCTTGAACCATTTTCCTATCACCAAAAGAGTGTTGGAGATATGACTCACTTGCTTGAGCTGTACATCTACAACCATCATGAAGTCCAGATCCATGACTGTGTAAGTGCCATATTTGGCACAGTGGCCTGGTGTGTCAGCTCTCCCATCACCCCCAAGCGTAAGCTGGCCTTCACGTTCCTTCACCTGTTAAAGAATACACAGTTCAGTTGTCAGGCAGAGTACTGCTCAAGAAATATTTGCCTTTGAGAAAATCAGTTCAAAAAAAAAAAAAAAAAAAAACCTTTGTATTTATAACAATTATATGTAACACTCTAGCAACTGCTGTTGTGAAAAAATGCTGTTTTTTTGCTCAGTTTTAAAACTGATAAATTTGTTTACTTCCCTGGTTGATGTAGATAGTCTGGAAGCAGTTCCATTCATGGTCAATCGCAGGATGAAGATACGCTTTCTGATGACAGTAGAAGGTATCTTCAGACACAGCAGCAACTCCCATGTGACGAAGAAAACCGTAGGGTTTTTGTGGGCTGGGATCCTGTGAAACAAAAAGCCATCATGTTTACGACCTGTATTATTACTGTCCCAAAATTTACAGAAAATGGTTGCAGTCACATGTAACTTACATAATTATTTCACATATTTATCTTATGCATCTATGCCTCTCACAACATGCAGACTTTTTTTAATGGGAAAACTAGTCCCTATTCTCCCCAGATCCACACAGACAAGGATATTAGAACAACATGCTTTACCTGAAAACAATATGCTTGCTGTCATTAGCAGGTTTCCTTCTGGTATCTCCCCAACAGAAGGCTGGCTGGTCCAGATCCTGGTATGCTTGCAAACGCTACACTCCTGCTTCACTTGTAGCATGGAACCCACCTCCCTTTTCATGGCTGGCAGGGTGGCTTGGCAACATCCAGAACACGTTGCAAACAGTTCAAGAAGTTTGCTTTCAAAAACAATGTATTTCCTCTCCTGGTCTGAGGACTGTTGAAAGCTGAAACATATACAGTATATTGGATGTTATTGAGCTCATTTAAACAAGCTCAAGGAAAAAAAAAATAGTAAACATACTTTCTTCTGTTTCAAGCTACTTTTAAGACATATTTTTTTTAAAAATCAGATTCCAAATGTCTCTGGCAAAGAGCAATTGAAAACAAAGAAGTAGAATCAAACAAGCACACCTCAGGAATGCAAAGTGGAAGCAAAAAAAATGTTCAGCCCGTGGCCAGCAACTCCAATTCTTTTGACTATTTTCAGTTTTCTTACTTCACTTCAACTTGCACTTAGGTTGGGGATGGCTTTGTCTCCAACATTTTTTTTTTTTCTTTTTGAAGGGGTGGAGTATTATACAACACACTTGATGATGTCACACATAAACTTTGGGCTGTCCCAACAGTGAAGTCACTATTTTGATTCCTATCAACCCCAGCTGAGCCTCGTGTTAAAAAAAAACAATATAATACACCCCCACACGCTGCACTGATTTGTGTACGACACCTTCAGCCATTAATCCATGAACTGTGTGGCCTACAGGCCGACTGGACAGCACCGTATCCCCTTATTTCAAAATATTTTCAGTGATTTGCCAAGGGCCAACACTTTGCTACATCCCTGCACACACACACACACATAGAGTCTGAATGTTCAGCAACATTACTAACAGCAATCCATACTACTGTGCCCAACCCCACTTTCTCAATGATTTCTGTACCAAGACTACCATAATACTAAGATCAAATAATCATTTTGAAGAAAATGTGTTACCTTTCCATGTCTTCTTCCTCTTCCAATTCCATGTCTGATTCTTCTGACAGTTGATCTTCATCGAAAATAAAGTCTTTGTCCTGGTTATCATCATGCCATGGCTCACTGAGTTCTGACGATGGTTCCATCTGGCTCTCATATTCTGTGGAATAAGGCAGTTCTGCACTGGTAGTGGCTGGATGCCTTATTTGACCTGGCTCACACTGGGTGCTCGTACAGCGTGTGTCAGGTTGTGGGGTTTGAACATCTGTAAGAATAGAAAAATATATATATACAGACATCATGAACAGTCAGATCCACACATACCATTAAGAAAAGAAATATGCTTTGTAAGTTTAAACTAGGTTTTACTTCTGATCAAGAGAAACAGTGCAGCTGACTGCTTAATTCCAAATTCAGCACAACAGAGAAGGAAAAACCTCACAATAAAATTTTTTTTAAGTCTATATATGAAAGAAAAGAAAAAAGAAAAAGAACAAAATTTCACTACACAAAATTCAAGTTGATTTCAACAAAAACATCCAGTCAAAAAGATTTTTTAAAAATGCTGAAAGACAAAATGCGGATACTTCAAGCTTAAAATATGCATGAACTGAAGCTTAATCAACTTGTCCTCTAAATTAATCCTCACACCCAACCCACCTCCCCGAAATGTACATACCTCTGTGACGGATCTCTGGGTAAACTTGAACACCTCTGCTGTATGTCTTGGGTCTGCTAATTTCTTTTGGCACCACTACTTGCAATGACACCTGGAAGTAAGAAGAAACTATAGTAAACATAGCTACCAGATAAATGTATCAAAAATTAATTTTAAATTTCAAATGATATAAACATTGTTACCAGACAATGTATCAAATATGGCACAGGAACATTATACAAAGCTCATGGATGGATAGATAGGTAGCTAAGTAGGTTGATAGGTTGGTAAGCTGGTTGGTAAGTAGGTGGCTAGGTAGGCAGACAGGCAGGTAGGAAGACAGACAGATACAGCTAGATTTTATAACTGCACACAAACACAGTGCTATCACCATTATGAGTGGACAATGTCTGACATAAAACAATGAACTGCACTATCCCCGAAAGTTGTAGTTCATGAAAATATATCTTTTTGAGGAGTGAACACTGCAAAATCCAGCCAAAGTTCTGTTATTTTCTCGAAAATCTGTGTATAATACCCAGAAACAATATACAATATATAGCAAATGAAACAACAAACACCAGCCAGGACTTATATGAATCATGAATGTCGTGGAAGAAAAGCTTGCCTCAGTCTGAACCTCTTCATCAGCTGTCAGCTTCTGTGGCTGATCCTCAATCACAGGTGAAGAAGATTCTGTTTCCTCAACCATGTAATTTTGCAGGACTTTGTCAACAACCTGTGCAATCAAATTCGCCTTTTAATGAAAAGCAACCAATATAAAATAAAATCGTAACATTTTCCAGTGTTGAAATTCTTCAGAAAGAAATAAATAATGTAACATGAAAAATATGAATGACCTGTTGGGCAGGGGCTGGGAGTGGGGGAGTGTGTGTGTGGTGGGTGGGTGGGTGGGGGGGGGGGGGGGGGGGGGGGGGGGGGGGGGGTAGTACAAAACTAGCAATAGTCTTCAGTTTTTGATTTCAGTTCAGATTCTCTGGGATTTAGCTAAGCATTGTGTGTTGATTTTGTTTTCACAGTTGGGAAAAAAAAGTTTATTCCTTCCACCACACTACACTTCCCATTTACAATACATAAGCTCTACAGAATGCCAAGTATTTAGGTACCCAAGGAATAGTGAAAGAATAGTTCATCTGCCAAAAAAAAAAACTGTGTACATGTTGTTTAAAATTTGATAATACAATATCAAATGCCAGCAAATCAAGATGAAGTAAAACAGTGTAAAAAACTGATCATGAAAATAATACTGACAATTTAAAAATGACTAAAAAAAACATCAGAAGTGTTCTACAGTTGATGATCTTGGGTGTATGTGTGTTTCTCTGTTCTCTCTGTGTGTGTGTGTGTGTGTGTGTGTGTGTGTGTGTGTGTGTGTGTGTGTGTGTGTGTGTGATTCACTGATTGCTTATCAGTGTTTGTGTGCGTTTCTTTCTTTGCTTACCAGTGTGAGTGAGATTGCTTATCAATGTGTGTGTGTGTGTGTGTGTGTGTGTGTGTGTGTGAGAGAGAGAGAGAGAGAGACTCACTCTTTTGCGTTCTCTTTTGGCATAGGCACCTCGAACAGTGGTAACACCCGGCAGTGCACAGACCACCGGACGGCTGTATGTTGTGGTTGTTGTGGTTGCTGCTGCTGGCGAGGTTGTTGCAACCGTGGGTGATGATACTCGAGCTGCAGTGAGTCGTCGGAGAGGGCGAGCTGGTTCGACGTGATTTTTGTCTGACACTGAACTCGTGCTTCTGAATTGTTGGTACTGCTCCGGGCTTCAAATATTTATTTCTTCTCGGCATGTTGAAGTCTGTGCACAGACCGTATGTTAATGGATAATCGTCATCTGTGAAGTGCCTTGAGCAGACGAACGAGTTTTTGTTTGGTGTCGAGTACTGTGGCCCGAAGTTCTCTCGACATGTGCGGACGAAATCAGTCCATCTCTTTCTTAATTGCACGTCAGTTGGGAACTTATGCAGACTTATCCCATCACTATTGGTCCCCGTACATTCAGCAACTGCACACAAAATTTTCCCGTCCGCTTCTTCTTCGCAGCGATGCAATCCGCAGAAGTTGATTCGGCTGCCATTTTCACTGACGCTAACACACTTGTGACGTCACAGGGTTGGAGTGTCGGATTTGCAACTTCCGCAGGTGTGCTTTCTACAATTTACGCAAAATAAATCCAAACGGTAATTTTTCGTCCGAAACAACACCGCGAGAGCTTTTTTATGCATCATAGAGACTTCTCACACAAAAAATAGCCGAGCACTCAAGTAGGTCTTTAAGGCACCCGTACACGTGATGCCATTGCCGGATATTACATAATTTGACATCTCAGGATTCCGGCTTTAGTGCTCCCCCCCCCCCCCCCCCCCCCCCCCCCTCCTTTTTTTTTTTTGGCATATATCCCCATTACTCCACAAAAGAAAAAAATGGCGTTTAAGGACCGCAACTTCGCCAAAAGGGACACGTTGATAGTACACAATTAATTTTGATTGCGTCTTGAGTAGGGATCTACAAATCGTCTGCCTTGAGTGACAACCGTGAATTGATATGTTTGAAAAGCTCTAATCAGACGAAATGTAAACAATTTTTCCCGCCAGAAATTCTCACTTGTCCGCACAGATGCCCAAAGCCATCAATAGAATTAAAGGGCTAACGCTCTAGACTAAGCTGTTTGCCGTCATGATGGTGTACTCTATTTTTCTCGGCCCATGCACGTTTAAAAATGTACTGATGAACACAGAGAGCTCAAACACGGAGCTGTGTGTCTCACCACTTACCAATGAGAGTTATTGTTAACAGATTGACAGAGTTATTTCCTATCAATCATAGATTTCCGATGAACGAACGAATGAATGAATGAATGAATGAATGAATGAATGAATGAACCTCTGTCTCTGTCCTGTCTCTGCCTCTCGATCTGTCTGTTCTGTCTGTCTGTCTTACCTTCACTGTATCTCACTTCACCCACCATCTCTCACTTGCTCACACAATACATGTACAGAATAGCGCCATTGCGGCATTTGTGCTTGCGACACTTTGTGCTGATAAGGCTGATCAAACCGTCGAAAGTATGATTTTGTGCTGTTTGACACTTTGGGCTCGGGAGGGGAGTAAAACAGAACACAAAGTATCGCATTGCGACACTTCGTGTAATTGCGACACTTTGTACCGCAACAAACATCTTTCCGTACGGCGTACTATCTTTGGTGAAAGTCTGCCACATAGGCTTCTCTCTCTCTCTCTCTCTCTCTCTCTCTCTCTCTCACTCGTATTGCCCACTTCCCGGGAATGAGTTATGCCCCTTACGTCAAGGGCAGCTACTTACTATCCCTTTGAATTCAACATGGCTGATGCGTATCTTGTAAGTGGTGACAGAGGAGGAAAGATTTAGGTTGTTAGGAACTTTCGTTACCATAAACACCAAGACAGAGGCGACCACACCATCGGCGCTGCTCCAACCGGTATTGTAGAGCCAAGGTGTCATCAAATATTGTTGATTTCGCAGATGGAGCGGAAAAACCCCGATATTCGTGTTACATATTTTGAACAACACTGTCACCTCGAGGAAATAGTTCGCATCGAAAGAGGCCGCATCAGACAAACTCTTGTCGCTGAGGTGCTGCAGGACCCATCCCGGCCATCGAATCGTATCGACAACGCTGAGGTGCTGCAAGACCCATCTCGGCCATCGAATCGTATCTACAACGCTGAGGTGCTGCAAGACCCATCCCGGCCATCGAATCGTATCTACAACGCTGAGGTGCCAGAGTGCGCCGTCATGCGGGAGGTGACAGAGCAAGGCTCCCCTCACTTCAAGCAGTCAGATCTACGATGCAAAGGGCTAGATCTGCGACACGGCCGGCAATCCCGGCAGATGTGGATGACGTGCAGGTCCAAGGAGCATGGGCCGAGACCTGGGCACAAGAAAAATTCCTTCTACCTGCAGACAATGACTGGGGGTATCCTTGTCTTTGCAACCGAAGAAAATCTACAGCATTTGTGGCAGTACAAAGCGGGGTACATGGACGGAACTTTTCAATCGTGTCCCAGGCCATACAATCAGGTGTTCACCATCTTCGGCAAACTGAGCGGTTACGTCATCCATTTTTGTCCATGTGCTCATGGAACAAGGCACTACCGGGTGTTACAGACAGGCACTGCCAGCTGTAAAGACAGGTGTCAGGAGGAGCACCCATCACACCTGGCATCCCAGACTGATAGTGTTACAGACAGGCACTGCCAGCTGTAAAGACAGGTGTCAGAAGGAGCACCCATCACACCTGGCATCCCAGACTGATAGTGTTACAGACAGGCACTGCCAGCTGTAAAGACAGGTGTCAGGAGGAGCACCCATCACACCTGGCATCCCAGACTGATAGTGTTACAGACAGGCACTGCCAGCTGTAAAGACAGGTGTCAGAAGGAGCACCCATCACACCTGGCATCCCAGACTGATAGTGTTACAGACAGGCACTGCCAGCTGTAAAGACAGGTGTCAGGAGGAGCACCCATCACACCTGGCATCCCAGACTGATAGTGTCCGACTTTGAAATGGCCTTGACAACGGCAGTGGAAACAGAACTTCCTGCAGCCAGGACGGGTGGCTGTAAGAGGTCATCTGCAAAGTCATGGCAATGGAGTACCTTCCGCTGGCCGTGGTGCAGATGAACTTCAATGCACTTATCGGTGCAAGTTGAAGTCTTCGACTCACGGCCGATTTCCTGACTTACGTCTCCAACACGTATGTCCGACCCTGCGCTACCTTCCCTCCAGCCGTGTGGAATGTTTGACCGAGGGATGGATCAAACGACAACCAACCTCGTGGAAGGTGAGTACGATTTCCAGCAACGATTATAAATAATACAACACTTAAGTCCTGAAGAACCCGACAAAATTATGAAATTATTAAGAAAATGATGGAAGCATGCATATAGTTGTATGATTAATCCTTCCAGTACATAAATCATTACATGGCACGTGTTTCCACGTTGTGCCAGTGACATAAGAAGATACAATTGGCAAAACACGCACACACACACACACACACACACACACACACGCTCCTTCATTTTACTTTTTTTTTTTTTTTTTGCTTTCTTCCTTCTTTCCTTCCTTTCCTTCGTTCCTTATTTCTTTCCTGTTGTTTTCATTCTTTCTTTGCTTTCTGATTACTTTCCATCCCGATTTCTTTCTGTAAATTTTTAGTCACCCATCCAGTGACTTCTTGTTTTTACTCCTGTCTGTCCCGTTGTCTGTCTCTCTGTCCGGGGATTCCCCACCGGATGTTGTTCCCGCTGGCCATGGCGAGCATCACGGACACAGTCATAGCTCTTATCTGGCCATCTATTCAGTTTTTAATTTGCTCTGTTTTTTTCCCCGTAGCTTTCCCTCATCCTTCATTATTCCTTTTTTGTTCTCTCCCCTCTCCTCCATCCTCTTTCTTTCTCAGATCTGCTGCCGTGACATAAACCTGAAATGTACTCATACATCCCCTGTGACCTACGTGACGGAACAAGTCTGTAATTTGCTGTTTAAGGAAGCTTGACTCCAATTTTGCCTTGACCCATGTGACGATCTCGTTCACACACACACACACACACACACACACACACACACACACACACACACACACACTCACACACACGTTTACGTACCATGCGCAGTCTTAAAATTATGCAGCATTCCACCGTCGACTGAATGACGGAGTTCAGTCTGTCATCCAACGCTTTGGGCATTCATCGGGCTGCTGAAGGACAACCAGACGCTGACCGAGGACAAAATTTCAAGGGCAGACAGAGGACATGCAGCCCCGAGGCGGCGCCGCAAGTGGAGGGAGTTGGAGGAAAGACTGAAACGGCTCAAGCAAGCGTTCAATGATGGGGACAGGGATCTGATTTCCTATTGGAAAGGTGTCAGTCACTATGTGATGGAAGCAGTGTAGACTCAGTCCGACAGACGGAACTTCTGAACTGGATTGTTTACTCCAGTTCTGCTTCCCTTTTCTCTCTGTTTTTTTTTTTTTCCTTTAGTAAAGAATCTAATTTGATTACTTGTTTTGCACTTCAGTAGAATTGTATTTTCTACTTCTTCTTAAGTTAAGAATCTAATCGAGTAGTTTTATTTATTTTTCAGTTTATAGAGTTTGATTATGTTCTCTGTTTCACCTCCTTGCTCTGGATGACAACCCTCTCTCTCTCTCTCTCTCTCTCTCTCTCTCTCTCTCTCTCTCTCTCTCTCTCTCTCTCTCTCTCCTCCTCCTCCTCCTCCTCCTCCTCCTCCTCCTCCTCCTCCTCATCCCCGCTTCCTCCTCCTCCCTTCTTCATCTTCCCTTTTCTCCTCGCTTCTCTTCTGTACAGAAATGTTTAGAGAATATTTGTTTTGCTGTTAATTACAGTGTCTGTGTTTAGGGATGCCTGTTTTCCTAATTTTTCTCCCTTGTCCTGGATGATTGCCGCCCTCCAGTATTCTTTTTGTTATTCTTATTCATTTTCAAGAAACAGTTCTATGCCTTTTGTTTGCAGTTTGATACAATTCGAACAATAATTGTGGTGTTTTCGTTAATAACTGAGACAGACAGACAGACAGACAGACAGACAGACAGAGAGAGAGATTTGCGCAAATTATAGACATAGCGGCGGAATTTGTCACTCATTGTAACCCAGTCGGTCGGACTATACACACACACACACACACACACACACACACACACACACACGAGTGTGAAAGTGTGTGTTATAAACGCAACGTTTCGAAATGAATCGTCTGTCATTTCCCACCCTTTTGTGTCAGAGTTGGAAAATGACACCAGATCAGCAATCTGTACGCTGCTGCATTTAAAAGAGAAAACTCGAAACGAGGTATTTCAAAAGAGAGGTAAACTGTAGGGCTTTCGGACTGTTTTGCTGTCTGAACTGCAAATGTTACACACAGCACAGAGGTAATAATAACAAGGATTGAACCCCAGGTAACCTGATCCCGCATTAAAGTATCACATATACATAGCAATTCGCTGCAAGGTTACTTCCCCATTGCCAAGCGAAAAAAAAAGAGTACAGGATTAGAATCCAAGATAAAAGGTTAGCCACTGGACTAACGTCGTTTTTACCTGACACTTGCCATCGCGCTATCGTCAAAGAATTTGTTAAAAAAAAAAAAAAAAAAAAAAAAACCTGGGTTAAAATCGGGTGAATAAATAGTTTCCGAGAAATCGGCATTTTTCGATTTAAATCGTTTCTGCCCCTAATTCGCGACCGTGACCTTTCGTAGTTGAAAATGTTCGGGTGTCTAGTGAAAAAGGTAATCTAACACACAATTTCATCCAGTCATTTCTGAGAAAACGCGCGGATAGACAGACACAGACAGACAGGCTGATTCCAGTAGACCCCCCCCCCCCCCTCCTCCTCCCCTTAACAGGAGGCGGGGGTATAAAAGTACCTGGCTGAGGCGATGCTGGGTATTTGGTGCGAACGATAAATTTTGCAAATGCACACACTCGACTGAGGAAAATGCACTGCTGAGCATAAACCGTTGTGATGGTAAGAGTACATTGGGTAAATATCCAGGGAACTTAGCCCCGGGGGAACAAAGGCCTGGGGGAAGATAGCCCTGGGGGAATGTAGACCTGGGGGAACATAGACCTGGGGAAATATAGACCTGGGGGAATGCAGATCTGGGGAAACATAGACCTGGGGGAACATAGACATGGGGGAACATAAGGTGCCCCCCGTAATGCCACCCCCTCTCCTGCCTCTACAACCCCTCCTCTAGCCCCCACACCGCCGCTGCATGAGGAGCCATCACCTCCAACCTCTAACCCCCCACTTCCGGAGGAGACGCAGAGCGGCAGGGCGACCTCAGCAACTGGAAATGACCCCGCTGGCAACGCCGAACTTAGAGAAGCTGTATGGAATGTAAATGACCTGACTGAACAACAACAACAACAACAGATTTCTTTTCCAGCAGCATCATCGCCACCTTCATCGTCTTCATCATCTCCATCATCACACACACAGTGGAAGCGATGGTGACACGGAAGACAGCGACCGTGAGGCGGACACTCTTCCCAAAGTGCTACTACTGCATGATTCTGTGTGATACAGAACTGACGGGAAACTCCGGGCCAGTCCTATGGCCGCACAGTGACCATTCGGAAGACGCCTACCCTTGGCGACTGTCACACAACACAGCCTGCGCAACATGACAGCGGTGGCCATCCATACAGGTGTCAACGACCTTCAGAGTGCCACTCCTCAGACTGCCAGTGGAAATTTGGGGTCCCGTGTAAGGAGCATACTCCGGAACAATGATCAGGTCAGAGTGGTCATCAGCAAAGTAGCTCCACTGAACGACGAAGCGTTGCAGACAAAAGCTGACCTTTTCAACGCCTTGAACTCATCTCCATTTACAGGTGAGAAGCGAGTCAGGTTCGTTTCCCACACCAATCTGAAAGTATGGGACAAGCGGCTGATGAGGGACACTATCCACCCCACTGATAAGGGCACTAGCATCTTGCAGGCAACCTGAGCAGGCAACTCGCAGGCCTATTCTGGGAAAAATCCAAACAACGACGCAGACGACCCAACCGAGACAAGAGAGGGAGAGAAAACCGACCGCAGACCACCACACCACCACCAGGGCTTCTACGGACAGAACAAAGGTGCTGCCACATACCACGACACGACACGCCAACATTTCGGGCGGCTCAACCAGCCCGATCACCAAGCTGGTCATGACCATTACCGTTGGCTCGGTCGTCGCATGGAAAACCGTCGGGAGGGACGCAGCCATGGCCGACGGGAAGCCTACACCCATGCTGCCCGAGGCGACAACCGATATTACCGCCGAGCTGACCGCCGTGACATCACCCAAGATTACCACGGGTACGACCGCCGAAACGAACGCCGAGATGACCGCCAACACTACTGCCGACACAACCGACGAGAAGCCTATCAAAATGATCACCGAGACGACCGCCGGGACCACCACGGCAATGACAGGCGAGACAACGTGCGCTCTCGACAGTATCACAGTCGGCCTTTCCCTCCCCATAACTCAAACCGTGACCACAGCTACTTCTATTAGCTCTTAGTCCGTGTGTTTGTGTGTGTGTGTGTGTAAGCTATTTTTCCATTGATGTGTTGCACATTTTTTCGTACTCAAAATATCACAATTAACTTTTACATTACGTGTGCTATCATGGAATAAGAGGTTACAAGGGGACCGATGACGGATTAAAGATTAACAAACTCCTTGATAAAAGCGTTGAAGCAATCTTGTCTAAATATGACATTGTAATTTTTTTTTACAAGAAACTCACCTTGATAGAGAAAAAGCCACTGAATTATCTTTACCTGGTTTTGCTGCGGTGGTTCATTATTATCGACAAAAAGAGAGAAAGCCCCTAGGGTTTCGGGGGTATCTCTGTCTACTTAAAAGAGCAGTACAGAAAGTGTATGAAATTCCTACCAAGAAATAACAGCGATGCTGCATGACTACAAAATAAAAACAACGTGTAAAGTGAAAACCGCAGAAAAGAGGGATGTATTTTAAAGTTGTGTATATATTCCACTGGAACATTCTTCCTTCGGCAAGGACTACACTACACGCATATGGGACTCATTAGAGAGTGACATTGAAGAACTAACAACAAAAGGCAATGTCCTCCTGTGTGGTGACTTTAATGCAAGGACAGGCAATCAAGCCGACTCATTATCGTAGACAATAAGAAGAATTATTATGATTTACCTGCTGACTACCATTTTGATAATATCATACAAAGACAGTCGATGGACCTCTTAACTAATAAGAACGGACGTCGTTTATGTAACATGTGTGTTGAAAATCAAATGTGTGTTTTGAAAGGGAGAGTGCTTGGAGATCTTGCAGGATTGTACACTTGTCATAATTCACAGGGAAGCAGCGTAGTAGATTATTTCCTTTGCTCACAATATTTGCTTAGACATGTGTTAAACATGAAAGTGACTGACCTGACACGACATTCTGACCACTGCCCACTAGAGTTATTGATCCAACTACCTATAGAAAATGAAAATACACTACACAAAAGACAAGCCTCTCTCACAAACCCACAATAAACAACAGTCACGTAAAGACTTAATTCATAGGAATTCTACGATAAACACAGAAGGATATGTAGTATTTCAGTGGAATGAAAAGTCTGCCGAAAAAGTAGTAGTAGCAACCTCCAAAATGCCCAACATACGCATCATGATTCAAGAAATCAAGACCGACATTGTAACACAACTTGCAACAAATGAACATGACATCGACATAAATACGACTATATGAACACATAACGACTATATTTTCAATCACAGCAAAGATGGCGCTGAAACAAAGACGGGTAGGGAAAAAATCTAGACGTAGAAAGAAGTGGTTTGACAGAGACTGTCATTCCCAAAGAAGAGAGATAAGATCACTGCTGAACGCGGTCACAGAAAACCCCAAAACAAACAACTCAGGCAAAAATACTTGTCACAATGTAAAATGTATAAACGACTTTTAAAGAAAACCAAGAAAACATATCGTATCAAACTCCTTAATTCCCTAAACAAAGCCCTAGAAACTGATCCCAATTCAATGTGGAAAACCGTACGAGAACTGCAAACATACGATCACGAAATTTATGGTCAAGAAAATTGTCTCAGCGCAAACAAAGGGTTTGAACATCTTAAAACACTAATAGGAGAGAAGGAGAAGATCGCAGAAAATCGAAAACAAATAGTTGATGACATGCTAAAAGCATTTAGGATTTTAGATAATTGCCCCTCTGGGGAATTCAGAGTTAGATTATGAAATATTAAAAACGGAGGTAAGGAACGCGGTCAGAAAGCTGAAAAATAGAAAATCCCCCAGGCAAAGATGGAATAAGAAACGAAATGCTTAAAGCAATGTTACCTGAAATTGCTCCTCTTCTGAAAAACGTGTTTAATTTAATTTTCAAATCAGAAAATACCTGGACCTCTGGAAAACGGGAATCACAGTCCCAGTCTATATAAATCAGGCGGCCAATCCAACCCCCAACAATTACAGAGGCATAACTTCAAATAGTTCGCTTGGAAAAGCGTTTTGCAACATAATAAATGAAAGGATAATGAATTATTTTGAGGCAAACCACTTCTTGGCAAAGGAGCAAGCAGGGTTCAGAAAGGAATCATGGACCACTGATCAAATACTCATATTGTCAAAACTAGTTGATAAGATACTAAAAGACAGAACTAAAAGGCTTTACTGCTGTTTTGTTGACTTCAGCAAAGCATTTGATAATATATGGCACGAAGCTCTACTAAAGAAACTGATGCAAGTGGGAATAACTGGTAAATGCTACCAAATTATTACAGGACATGTACAACGAGGCTACGGTTTGTACAAAAAGCCAGTCTGGTTTCAGTAGGGATATATTGACACAAAAAGGTGTTCTCCAAGGCAATACCCTTAGCCCCACCTTATTTAACATAATTATTCATGGATGACATTGTCGAATATCTCAGAGTCCATGATTCCCCAAGAATTTCCGATCTAGAACAAGTCGAATTTTCCATGTCTTTTACATGCAGACGATTTAGCTATCCTCTCGACTTCAAAACAGGGACTTTAACGTAAATTAAACCAGTTACACAACTACTGTTTAGATTGGGGAATGAAAATCAACACAGAGAAAACAAAGGTCATTGTATTCACCAAATCAGACCCAAAGGCACCACTATTCTTCAACTGCGGTGAAAGTATCATTGAAACAGTAGAACACTTAGCAAGATAAGGGAATAAAGCTGCACATTCCTTGAAGAGAACGTTTTATGGTCAAAATGTAAATAGGAGAACAGTTACAACCCTATTTGACTCGTTGGTCTCTCCCATCTTCACATATGCGTCAGAGGTGTGGTTCCCATCCTCTTACCAATACAATGATGAAATATGTCAAGAAAAGAAAATGCAGCATTTGTTCAAAACCTGTCTTGCAAACAAATTCCCACATGAAACTGCACACATTAAATGCTGCAGGCAATTATTATAGTCCACAAAAAAAGCTATGACATTATCGGTTTGGAGCGAACTGGGAGATTCCCGATTACTTTTTAAATGATAACCCTGATCATCGCATTGTGGATACACATGTTAGAGTCAGACCAAGACTCTTAATAACAACAGATTTATCAGTCAATGATCTCTCAGGACACCGAAGAAAGCAAATGGACGAAAGTTTATACGACAAACCTTGTCAACGATAACATTGCAGCATGTTGGGGAAAATCAGGGTACATTTAGTGTGACTCGCCTTAAGTTTCTAATCAACGCAAAGCTGGAAACGTTTTATGTTGACTTCAGGAAGATAACAAAAGAACGAAAGCACACCCAAGCTCAAATTTTATGCCACAGTTGCTACCGAATACAAACAGGCGGTTTATCTGGGGCAACACATTGATACAGACTGCAGACGAGCACTAACCAGATTACGAATAAGTGCCTATGAACTCAAATTGAGAGGGGCCGTTATACCAACACCGACAGAGAAGACAGATTATGCACGACATGTCACGTTGTTGAGGTCGAACTACATTTTCTCGATGACTGCAAATTATTTGACCAACAATGTTATGACCTAAGGACAAGGATCACAAAAAAACAGATTTTCCCACCAAAGACTAAAATGACAAAACCCTGGGATCTCATGTTATTGGACTGCTTCCAACCTGTACTTGCCCAGTATATCCTGTTGTGTTTTTCTCTTAGGAGACAGAACATTTTATATCAGACGCTGATACACACTATGCTAACGCTTTCTGCCATTAATGTTATGTTGCAAGATGTAGCGACGTTGAAATCAGTTTATTGAATGTCTGAACTTGATCATCTGTGCCCCACAAAACCTCTGGTTTTCATATGGCAAGAAAATATGTTCTGTAATTGTTCTTGTTCACAATGACAAAGATTTGTCAAGTACATTATTGAAAGAAACTACTACTGATATTGTTAATCATTGAAATGTTTGTCAAGAATGGGATGATCCGCTGTCGTGTGGATGTACGTGCATAAGTGTGCGAATGAGGAAGCTGGAGGGGGTTGGAGGTGGGGTGGTAGTGGGGGAGGGGGGAGGAGGAAGCTGTTGGAACGAGTTGTGGGCGAGGGGTGGCGGGAGGGTGAAGGGAGGGGTGAGGTGAGCGGTTGATTCTACTGAGTCATGTTCAAACATGCCCCCATGTCTGAAGGGCTTGACTGCTGAATGGACAATGAAATATTTGTCTCGCACACACAAACACACACACACACACACACACACACACACACCACAGAGAGAGAGAGAGAGAGGAGAGAGAGAGAGAGAGAGAGAGAGAGAGAGAGAGAGAGAGAGAGAGAGGTGATCACCAAAACAGCGTAGACAGTGTATGACTCCTTTCAACCAAGGGTAATGAATTGATTTTGCAGGCAGAGTCATGTCTGTGGCGCAGTGACTGGACATCCTGTTGACAGTCGTTCAAAGCGGAAGTAAGCACTTTGCTGCGTTCCTACCATCTGACCTGGTCCACAGATAGACCCCTTCTTACGCTGTGCTGAATGCACGCCTGAGGAGGAGAGCCAAGAAGATCCCAAACAGGGTGGGGATCCCCTGACGACTGCCATGAAAACCGTCATTTCGCTGTCCATCCAACATGCTGTCGTTCTGGCTGGTGGTGTCAGTGTAATATCAAATAGCAGCACCCCCCCCCCCCACCCACCCACCTCATCCCTTTCTCTCTCCCAGTCTCCAGGGCCGGTTATCCCTATCAGCAGTGTGACCTGAGGTGATTGTGGATGCTAAACTTGGATGCAAGTTAATGGTTAGGGTGGCCCAGGAAGACAGGTGCGACGAGAGAGAGAGAGAGAGAGAGAGAGAGAGAGAGAGAGAGAGAGACAGACAGACAGACAGACAGACAGACAGACAGAGGCAGAGAGAGAGAGAGAGAGAGAGAGAGAGAAGAGAGAGAGAGAATACGAGAGAGAGACAGAGAGAGAGAGAGAGCACAAACACATTGCAATTTGCATTATCAATTTTATTTTGCGAGAGAATCCAAACACTATATCATAGCAGAGTGATGTATACGTCACAAGCACTGGGGGGTAAAAAAGTTTATCTGAAAATAGAAACTGAATTCACTGTGTGAAGCAAGCTATAGCGATCATGCAGACATCAATACTCAATGAATGTGATCGTTCAAAATATATCCCGCTAAAAAAAAATCTGCAATTAAAAACCAAGTATGAACAAAGCAAATAATGCATAAACAGACAAATGTATATGGTAAAATAAACAGACCGACAGTGACGTTCTCAAGATCAGTGAAATTGTAAATGTACATTTGGGAGATCTAACAAATAAATATGTGTATTTGATAGGTAAAATGAACATTGAAGCAGAGCTCAAATATATCTTCACCACTGTACACAATTTGTAAAAGATGTTATCTCTCCACTGGTATAACAAGGGGGGGGGGGGGGGGGGGGGGGGGGGGGGGGGTGGGGGGGGGGGAGGGGGAGGGGGGGGGGGGGGGGGGGGGGGGGGGGGGGGGGGGGGAGGGAGAGGCAATTCCGCTGCGCCGTTTTGTAGTGCAGACATCAGCAAATT
>JADBJO010008067.1:40000-42500 GCA_016801955.1 Conus betulinus | reverse complement strand
CACACACGCATATGCGCGCGCTCACCACACACACACACACACACACCACACACACACACACACAGAGTAGATATACCAGAGTAGTCTATCAACTGTGTGTTGCCTCTGAATATTCCTTAGAATCAAAGAGATTTTGCTCGGAGAGGAACACTTACCAAATTTTCCCATTGAACATCTCGACACGCAGGTCAGTGAAAACTCGCACTGCTGATACCAGGACAGGGGTTGTTCGGCAGTTGAGGACAGTACTTCTCTGGGTCCTACCCGCACCTTGGGGTGTGTCTTTTCCTTTTCCTATAGCGCACCTGAGGCAGTAGTATTTAACTCCTTGACATGATCCCAGTTGTCAGCTTTGGTTCAGTTTGGCTCTTTGCCACTGATGTGGTATGACGCCTGTTTTCTTGTCGACCCTCCTCCCCCTTACACCAACACCCCATTTTCCCCAAACTCCGTTTTTTCTTTCTCCCCCCTGTCCTTCCTCTCTCAGTCACGCCTCGGACCAGTCACTCTCCTTCTCTCCTCTCCACCTCCCACCTTCCCTTTTTCTCCCTGCTCCGTCCTCCCCTACCGCCTTCCCTCTCTTTTTCTCTCTCTGTCTCTGTCTCTCTCTCATTATATATATATATATATATATATATATATAGATATATATATATATAAATACTGATAAAAAGCCTACTAACCTAATAAACTTCAAAGGTGCTCAACTCCTTGGGGAGCAACAATCTGTTTTAAAATAAGGTATTAAAAGGAAGTTTAAAAAACTACAGATCTGTTTCGAGCGCTTGCTCTCTTCAGGATCTTAATACCTTATTTTAAACACACACACCACACACACACATATATATATATTATATATATATATATATATAATATATATATATATATATATATCTCTGTGTGTGTGTGTGTGTGTGTGGTGTGTGTGTGTGTGTGTGTGTGTGTCTGTGTCTGTGTGTGTGTCTGTGTGTGTGTGTATGTGTGTAATACATATATCCTAGATCAGTGTTCAAAACAGAAAGAACACCCTCCCTCTCTTCTCCCTCTCTCACTCTCTTTGCATCTCTCTGTCTCTGTCTCTGTCTCTCTCTATCTCTGTGTGTGATTATCGTCGCTGTGCGAGCCCACAATCAAATCTTAGGACCCCCCCCCCCCCCCACCATCCACACCCCCCCCACCCTCCTTCCTGTGAAATTTCTTTAATAACAAAAGGGGGGTGTCTTGTGTGATCATATTCCTGAATGACTGAATTTAATGGTATTTACATTATTCAGTTCTGTCAATCCCCAAATGAACTTTAAGTATCGTCCTGCAGAACTGATATCCATTGGGACAAACATTCGTGAAACAAATCCTCAAAAGGGACATCTCTTTAGGGCAAAATCCGATGAAACGAAACTTCTGGGACGACATCTGTCGGGGGCAAAGTCCGATAAAAAACGAATCCTCTTAGGTGACATCTGCTGGAAAGCAAAATCCAGTGAAACGAATCTACTTGGGCGACATCTCTTGGAGAAAAAGTCCGATGAAACGAATCCTTTGGGATGATATGGCTAATTAACTAAATGACCAATAAAAACTGAATCCTTTGGAGCGACATGGGTTAGACAATAGTGATAAGATTTACCCTTTGGGGTGACATCTGTTGGCAAAATACAATGAAACAGATTAGGTAAAGGACAGATACAACTCATTCTTTTTGGGGTGACATGGGCTGGGTTAAAATACCAATTAAACTAATTTTTTTAAAACATTCCTTTATTGAACAGATGTGTACATAAACAACTTATTGAACTGAAGCAACAACAAGCTTATGATGTGCTCAGTGACGGAAAATCTAACAACAAAAAAACACATCGGCGGATTGCATAATCAACATTGACACGTAAGAGAGAAAGAAAAATGAATATCATATGGAAAAATGGGCAGAAAATCTTACTTTAATTAAAAGACAGGAAAGAAGATAGAACAGATCAGAAGAATCTAATAGCGATGCAAGCAGGCAATCTACACAACAAATACCATGATTCCCCATGCACCGAACTTACACAAAACTGAAGAGAGAGAGAGAGAGAGAGAGAGAGAGAGATGGGAGAGGATGGAGAGAGGGAGAGAGAGAGAGAGAGAGAGAGATGCGTCCATCCATCTCCCCAAACACCAAAGAGCCCAGCCCCGTGTCGTAGTGGGGTTCTAATGCAAAGTCGTAAACTGAGGGAGTACTAAAAAACACACACAGCCATCCAGAAGCCTACCTGGGCAGCGACGTCGAGGAGAAGAAGAAGAAAAAGAAGAAAAAAACAAGACGATAAAAACAAGCATAAGATACATGAACAAGATCAGAAAGAACAAGGAAAGAAACTAATTCTATTGGGGATGATACAGGCTGGGTTAAAATACAAATGAAACAAATTCTGTTGGGGTGGACATAGGCTGGGTAAAATACAGATACACAACAACGAAATCCTTTGGGGCGACACAGACTGGGTAAGATACAGATAAA
>JADBJO010008067.1:17500-22500 GCA_016801955.1 Conus betulinus | reverse complement strand
TATTGATGAACAGAGAAAACAGAATTGGGCTGCACACATCCCCTTGATTAACCCCACTAGTACATTGGATATAATCAGTCAATTTTCCCCCACATCTGCCTTCACACTATTATACATACTCATTATGCATCTAAGCCATTTACCTTGAACCCATTTTTTTTTAATAGAATAGGCTATAAAATACTTCTGTTAATAGAATCGAAGGCTTTCTCAAAATCAATTAAAGCAACATACAGCTTACGATTTAAAGAAAAAACTTTTTGAACAAAGGGCCATTAAAGTAAACATGTGATCGACTGTAGAATAATTACGTTTAAAACCAGCCTGGTATTCTTCTGTGAGATTGTTTTCCTCCACCCATTCCTGCGGTCTGTGATTAATAACAGTAAATCTTACTTGTTACATCACAGAGAGAAATACCTCGATAGTTATCAGGATTATTTACGTGACCCTTTTTATAGAGGGGAAGTACGATTAATTCAGTCCACTGTTCATGTTGTGTGGCTGATGTTGAAGGCCTTCAGGGAGGATTTGAGGTTGTCTTTGAAAGCCTTCCTCTGGCCTCCATGAGAGCGTCAGCCCACTGTTCTGTGTGTGTGTGTGTGTGCGCGTGCGTGTGTGTGTGTGTGTGTGTGTGTGTGTGTGTGTGTGTGCGTACGTGTGTGTGTAAGAGAGGGGGAGAGAGAGAGAGAGAGAGAGGGGCAAAGGACGGAGACAGTGGGGAGGGAGGGTGGGATGAGTTAAATTTGTCATCACAGGTCTTTCGCTGAACAATACAGGCCGTTTTCACATCACACACACACACACGCAGGCACGCACACACACAAACACAACACAACACACACACACACACGCACGCACGCACACACACACACACACACACACACACACACACACACACTTGTGCGCACGCGCTCACGTGCACACGCACATTTTCTTTTCATTCGCCCCTCCCCCAGCTTTCCCCAACATACACACTTTACCCTTTTAGAACCTCTTCCTGCTCTATTCCACACCTTCGTTAGTGGATGTGTGTTTGGTCGGCTTTTATTCAAATAGTACTCTAGCTGTGATTTAATTCAAGGATGTATAATCGTACGCACATATTTACAAGGTTTGATATATTTACAAGAATTACACACAGTGAGAGGAATTTGTTTGGAGTGTTCATAGACAGTTGCATTTGCAGCATGTTACTGAAGCTCGATATTCTCTCTCTCTCTCTCTCTCTCTCTCTCTCTCTCTCTCTCTCTCATCATAGGCTTTTATACGCGTGCGCGCGTATGTTTTGTATGTGTGTGTGTGTGTGTGTGTGTGTGTGTGTGTGTGTTGTGTGTGTGTGTGTGTGTGTGTGTGTGTGTGTGTGTGTGTGTGTGTGTGTGTGTGTGTGTGTGTGTGTGTGTGTGTGTGTGTGTGTGTGTGTGTGTGCGTGCGTGCGCGCGTGTGTGTCTCTGCACGGGGAACAAACTATGCGTGTTGCTCAGAAAACAAACTATGTGTGTTGCACGGGAAACAAACTATGTGTGTTGCACGGGAAACAAACTATGTGTGTTACACACACACACACACACACACACACACACACACACACACACACACACACACACACACACACACACACCGGCATGCTTACCCCAAAGCATGGAAGATCTGACAGATGAACAGATCTTGACAAGCCCCACTCGCGGGGAAGTGTACCAAATTCGGTGATCCACCTAACCCGACATATGTATGTTAGAGTACATAAATGAAAGAGACAAACAACAAAGAGAATAGTGGAACAACCCCTCAAGTCTATGATTTATCTTTTCCGATTGAAATCCATGTAATTTTCCATAGAAACAAGGTACATGTCTCTAAGATCGGAAAGGAAATCTGTTTCTTGTTATGTACCACCATGTGTTGTGTGTTTGTTGTCCGTTGAGACGACGAAGACCATCTAGTCATCCTGGGATTGGGGGTGAGTGCGTAGATGGTGGCCAGGCCGATCTGCGCCAGGAAAGATCTATCACAGTACGGACAGGGGATGGTGGCAGCAGCTGGAGATCTGTTGACACTGGTCTTCCTGATCATCCTGCTCTGCTCAGCTGCAGCAGTTCTGTTGCTTTCACAGGTCTCTGCACCTTTGCGGACAGCTGATCGCCACCCATCTCTGTCCTGGGCAGTCTGTTCCCATGTTGTGTGGCTGATGTTGACGGCCTTCGGGGAGGATTTGAGGTTGTCTCTTGGAACGCTTCCTCTGGCCTCCATGAGAGCGCTTGCCCTGTTGCAGTTCGCCAAAACAATAGTTTCTTTGGCAGCCGATGGTCTGGCACGCAAAACTATGTGACCTGCCCAGCGAAGCTGTGACTGCATCAAGATGGTGAAGATGCTAGGCAGGCCCAGCACAAGTGAGGACTTCAGTATCCGGAATCTTGTCTTGCCACTTAATGCCCACGAGTCTTCTGAGGCAGGTGGTGTGGAAATGGTTCAATTTCCTGGCGTGACGCTGGTAAACTGTCCATGCTTCACAGCCATAGAGCAGTGTGGAAAGAACTATGGCCCGATACACCATAGTTCCCTGCAACGCACATACTTTATTTCCCGTGCAACACACGTAGTAATTTCCAGTTACACCTCAGTCTCAGTGTCATGAGTCGGCAGAATGTTCTCAACTATTTAGACAAATTAAGGGTAGTTTTGCTGTTTCCTTGGGTTCTTCAAGTGTGCGAACTCAAGCATCATCAGAGGCGAATACCCCGAGTCGTATACTGAAGGAGGGAGAGTTACTGGGAAGTGGTTCGCATGTCCAGGGGAACAGTAACAAGTACATGCCGACCTGCCTGTCCTGGGTGAGGAGGGTGTGTCCACCTCCACCAATGGCTATTCACTGGGTTCTCCAGTGGGCCTGAGCGGAGGCGATCGTGGAGGCGACCGTCACGGTTCGGTGACCGTCGGCCTGCAGGTACGGCACAGTCACCCTCAGCCGTTCTTGTCCTATGGAGTGTTGTAAATACTTGAAGCATCAGTCCTGGCTTGTGGAGAAGTCCAGGCTGTTAGTACAATGGGTAGCTTTGGGGAATCGAACATGGGTTTGAATTGGAGGTTATGCATTAACCACTTGGTACCCAAGTCTTTCTTTGTGCTAGTAGTTGTGGTGTGTGCATGCGTAGGTGACTAGTGATTCCATTGGTGGAATAAAAAACTAACTTGGGGAGTTATTGGTGCAAATCGTTGTGATGTGTGTGTGTGCCAGTGATTTCATTGGTTGAACCAGGTTAATCGGGTTCTCTGTGTTTGGGGGAATGGAATAAAAGATGCTCGGAAAACCAGGAAATATGTGACTCACTAAGGGAAAGTAAACTCATCCCGTCTTGCTGAGGGCTCAACAAAATACAGCGAGAAGCAGAGGTTTGCTGTCGACTTGAAACCGACAACAGTAGAGAATTGTCTCTTGGGTGGGGATGTAAGACAGTGGAGGTTGCTGTAGCCTCGGAGCCGAGAACGTTAGAGTATTGTCTCCTGTGTGGGAATGGTAGACAGCAAGACGTGTCAGCCTGTTGGGGTCTAAGCAGAGAGCTGCCAGACAACGGTGAGGTGTTGTAGCAAGAGAAGACCTGTGGGAGAGGCCGACAGGAGCCCTTTCCATGGAGAGGGCGAAGCGCAGTGGAGTCTGGGAGATTCGGTCTGAGGGTGCGACTCGAACTACGTTGCCAGTGTCCCCCAACTGGGATTTGGCCAGTCGGAAGACACAACAGTGTGGCAGCTTCAGCGATCGTAGTCGCACAGAGTGGTGAGAGAACTGACCGGTCAACCAAGGAATGCTGGCAAGTTATGAACGTTTATTTGTTCTTAAGTTTATAAGTGTGCAACCAGAATAGTGAAAAATCTTGACTTTCCTGGTTAAGTAAGAGTAACTAAAGAAGAGGGGATGCGATTATCTGTATGATGTTTGCATTTTTGTATGATACAGATAAGTGTGTTGTGTAGTGACGGATGTGGGCTCGGAGTCACTTTAAATAAAATTTGATTATGTTCTATGAAATGGTCATTGGTTTGCCGTCACCTTTGTGCGGGGTCCGATGCGGGTGACAGAGTGCTTGTGCCTATGCGAGAGCGCATTTTGGTTTGTGAAAGTGTAAATGCTTCTGTCTATACCCTCCTGCATACCTGCATATGATAATCATATCTTAATAACGAGGGGGAGCGTCGGACACCCGTCACACTCCGTTTGAATTTCATCAAGAAGGTGTCCCTTCGTGCAGACTACTAGTCCATGTACACTTTACCACATCCGCAAAGTTTCGACACAACGCTGCGCCGGATTTACAGCTGATGGATACATGAAAACATGACAGAGATGAAAAGATTTAGGATAAGATTGCACTACAAATACTGCTTGGGTGAAGCGAGAATGAGTATTGAGGGGACACAGGCCCAGGTGACTGAGAGTTTTGGAACCTGGGGAAGACAGAACAGTAGCGAGGAGAAAGTACTGCGCGAAACGTGACTGTCTCGTCTGGCACACTATATGGCATTGCCTGTCACATCTCTAGAATGGCTGGCCGGAATTGGCGGTAATGGCATGATCAACACAGAAAACATTATCTGAGCCTTCGCCGTTATTGTTCTTGTTGTTGTCGCTGTTGTTGTTGTTGTTGTTGTTATTGTTGTTGTTTTTGACTCTCATTAACAACAGAAAGTATTTTAATACTTTTTTAATGTGAACAAATGACTGCTGTTGAAAGGAATGGGATTCTAATATTTTCAGTGCTGTTAATATTATTATCATCATCATTGTTGTTGTTATTTTATCTAGGCTGTGGCTGTTCCCATTATTGTAGCTGTAAACTGCAAAAAAAGAAATGAAGTTATTCTGTTTTACTTTTAAGTCTGATTGTAAGTTATTGTAATTGTATTCTCTTGCTATCATTCTAATACTTAGTGTTCGTGTTATGGATTTCAGCGTATTTTCAGTCCTTCTTCTTCTTCTTCTTCTGCGTACGCAGGCTGATACTCCT
>JADBJO010008067.1:10000-15000 GCA_016801955.1 Conus betulinus | reverse complement strand
CACGTGGGTTCGAATCCCATCAGAAGTCATGTGGGTTTTTTTCTGCCCCGACCGGCTCCTACCCAGAGTTGAGTTTGCTGCGGGCTCAGTAGGGAAGACTGGGACCACACAGTCGAGTTTCATCCACTTAATGGATGCGTTTCTGAGAGTGTTGCTCAAATTTCCTGACCAACACTGCAGGTGTCTGTATCTCTCGGGCCTGGTTGACGCCGGGATATATTATGAAAGGAAGCGTAGAGTACAGCCCTGTCATGTAGTCTCAGACCGAAATGGAAATCCGTAGCATCATCTTAATCATCCTCATTCTCATCGATCAGCATTAAAAAAAAAAAAAAAATCAAAATTCTGTGGCCCTTCATGCCCTGCTCTCATGGTGACCTCAGTTTCGATGTCCTCTCCCCACGTCTGTGGCCTTGGTTTGGTTCCGTCGGGGGTCACCGGTATCGGCGAGTCCATGGGGGACTGTCGTTGGACGGACGTGGTGGGCGCCCTCCCTCCGGGGGGAGAGCTCACTCACGCCGGCTCCGCGACTAAGCAATTATTGTCGTCAGTAGGGGGCTTAGTAGGTGGTGTCCTGCGTATGTTAGATCAGAACAGGCGCCACTGAACACCACCGAAGTGTGACTCGGCAGCAGTGCAGTGTCTCCTCCGGTGGGTTGCCTCTTGACGACTTGACATTGACTGCTCCTGTGGATTGCCGGTGCCGGGGCTGCGGCGGGGCCGGCTGGGCTGTGGCTGTGGACGGGGTGTCGGAATGAGCGGCGTTGGGACAGCAAAAAAAAAAAAAAAAAAAAAAAAAAAAAAAAAAAAAAAAAAAAGGAACGGCGACAGCGGGCTCCCCTGCCGAACTCCGGTCTTCACCTCGAAACTTTCGGACAGCTGGTCGGCGTGGGCAATCCTGCAGTTCATGTCCTGGTAGGTACACCGGATGAGGAAGATGATCTTCTCGGGGACTCCGTAATGCCTCAGCAGCTTCCACAGCGTCTCTCTGTCCACACTGTCGAAGGCCTTCTCATAATGAAGTTGATTTAGAGAGGGGAGTTCCACTCCAGCGACTGCTCCACGATGATGCGCAGGCTGGCGATCTGGTCAGCACACGATTTGTTCCGCCGGAAGCCTGTCTGCTGGTCTCAGAGCTTAGGGTCGACAGCCTCTTTCATTCTCTCCAGTAGAACCCTGTTGAGAACCTTGCCTGGCATTGACAGGAGCATGATCCCTCGGTAGTTCCTGCAGTCCCCTGAGATCTCCTTTCTTCGGCAGCTTGATGATGATTCCTTCTTTCCACTGGGCCGGTACCTCCTCCTCCTCTCCCAGATCTTGCTGAAGAGGTATAGCATGTTGACAGCTGTCTCTGTGTCTGCTTTGATGGCTTCTGCTGGTATCTCGTCCGGCCCTGCAGCCTTCCCATTTTTTCAGAGTCATGATGGCCTTCTTGATCTCTGCTTTGAGGGTTTGTCACAGCTGATGGGCAGTTCTGTCTCTGCGGGTGGGGGATGTCTGGTGGCGCGCAGGGGGGGGGCGGTTCAGCAGCTCCCCGAAGTGTTCTGCCAATCGTTTCAGCTGTTCCTCGGTAGTTGTCAGTGGGTTTCCGTGCTTGTCCTTCACTGGCTTGTCTGTCTGCTGGAACTTTCCCGTCAGCTTCTTGGTCACCAAGTACAGGTCCTTCAGATTCCCCTGTCTGGCTGCTGCCTCCGCTTGACTGGCCAAGTCGTCAAAGTAGTCCCTCTTGTCCTTCCTGATGCTCTTCTTTACTTCTCTGTTCGCTGCTGTGTGTTCTTCCTGTGCCTTTGCCTTTGCCTTAGCTGCTCTTGTTCGGCTCGTGTTCAGCGTAGTTTTCTTCTCTCTCCCTGTTTCCAGCTTGTGGATGGTGTTGGCAGAGATCCATTCCTTGTGCTGGGTCTTCTTTTTGCCAAGGATCTCTTCACATGTGTCATGCCAGAGGTTCTTGCAGTGTTCCCACTGTGTCTCAATGTCCGTCTCACCATCTTCTATCAGCTCTTGTAGTGGCTGGAACCTGTTGGAAAGGCTGATCTGGAATGCTGCTTGTGTGTCCCCTGTTTCTGAGCAGTCCGACATTGTACCTTGTCCGTGTGTGTTGTTAGCGTTGGTGAATCTCTTGAGGCGAAGTCTCACTGTTGTTAAAGAAGGTGGTGGTCTGATGACACGTTAGCACCTCTCATCACTCGTACATCCCGCCATGATCTCTTGAATTTGCGCCTAATGCAGATGTGGTCAATCTGTTCTCCGTGACGTGGTTCGGGGATCTCCATGTGGCCTTGTGGATGCGCTTGTGTGGGAAGATGCTTTCCTCCTATCACCAGCTGGTTCAGGGCGCGCACAGGTCTGCAAAGCGCTCACCATTTCTCGTTCATCTGTCCTAGCCCGTGTGTCCCCATGATGTCCTCGTAGCCTGTGTTGTCCGTTGCGATCTTGGCGTTAAAATCTCCCATCAGTATGGTTATGTCCTTTGCTCCTCTTTTGTATGTCACTGTCTGTAGTTGCTGATAGAAGTCATCTTTCTTCTCTTCTTCCGCATCATTGGTGGGAGCATAGCACTGGATGATGTTCAGCCCAATGTCATTCTTCTTCGTGGTAAACTTGGCTGTGATGATGCGGTAGTTGACAGGTTTCCCATCCGATGAGTGCCCCCTGTGACTCTGGTGCCAGCATCGGGGCACACCCTCAGTGGGGGGGCTCCATCCTCTGTGTGTCCTGAGTACAGCAGCTGTTGTCCAGATGAAAGTCTCAGCTGTCCTGATTTTAGCCACCTTGTCCTTCTCACTCCTACCACTCCGATCTTATAGTTTTTCATCTCTCTCGCAACTTGGGATGGTTTTTTCCCGTCTCATACATTGTCCTGATGTTCCATGTGGTTACTCTCGTTGTTGTCCTGGGTGTTAGAAGGGGAGTCAGCCTTGCAGCTTCCTTTCGGCTTTCACTGCACTGCGTCATGAGTCTCAGGGATGGAGACCCTTCCTTGCCCAGGTGAATGTTTTGGTTCGTTGTCGTCGATGCTTCTGTAACTAGTCTTTTTTACAGGTAGGGTTGTTAGCCTACGCAAACCCCTTTGTCCTCGGGGCGAGGTGGACCTGCCTTAGTCGCCTCTTACGACATGCATGGCAGGGCAGTGGGTCTGTTCTATGCCCAACCTACAGGACAAACTGGGTACCGCGCAACAGGAAAATTTTCCTCTCTTTCTCCCTCCCCTACCCCTCATCTTTCTCTCTCTCTCTCTCTCTCTCTCTCTCTCTCTCTCTCTCTCTCTCTCTCTCTCTCTCTCTCTCTCTCTCTCTCTCACACACACACACACACACACAGAGCAAACGCATATACACATGAGTGTGCGTTCACGCACACGCACACACACACACACACACACACACACACACACACACACACACACACACACACACATGTACATGTATATGTATATGTATGCACAGTCACGCACACAAAAACATGCACACACGCGCGCAAGTACACACACACACACACACACACACACACACACACACACACACACACACGCACACGCCACATATGGCGAACACACAGACACAGACACAGACACACACACATATACACATACACACACACACACGCGCGCGCGCGCGCCACATATGGCAAACACACAGACACATACACACACACACACACACACACACACACACACACACACACACACACACACAGAGTCAATAATATATACCCATGGAGATGAAAGCTGGGTGCAGTGGGTGCAGTGGTGTTGATGCAATCCATCAGGTTTGGACTTACCAGCAACCAGTCCTCGTCAGACTGAGAACTGGTCATTGCCGATTGCTGAATCACCTCAGCTGAATGAAGACTGCCCACACAGACGAATGTCCTATGTGACACTAGATCTCAGACCACCTAACACATCCTCCAATGCTGTCCAGCCCATGATGTTCTACGGCATCAGACAGACAGACAGAAGACACACACACACACACACACACACACACACACACACACACACACACACACACACACACACACACACACACACACGCGGCAAATACACAGACATAGACACACACACAGACACACGCACTTACGCACGCACTCCATATATGGCAAACACACACACACACACACACACACACACACACACACACACACACACACGCATACACACACACACACACACACACACACACACACACACACACACACGCACGCACGCACGCACGCACACACACACACACAGACACACACACACACACACACACACACACACACACACACACACACACACACACACACACACACACACAACCAATACCAAAATCAGTGGAGGAGAAGCTGGATGCAGTGGGCTGATGCAATCCACCAGCTCCAAACAATCCAGCGAACAGTTCTCGTCAGACTGAAAAACTGGCCACTCCTGACTGCTGCTTCACCTAAGCTGACTTAAGACTGCCCACACAGATGAATGTCCGTGTGACACTAGATCTCAGACCCCCAGAACAGCTCTTCCAACGCTGTCCAGCCCTTGATGTTCCATGGCGCCAGATCTGGCCAGAGGGTGTAGAGGTGCTGATGCATTTTTTGGTTCAGCCGTCAAGACCTTGAGAAGACTGAGGGATTCAGCGTGGCGACAGGATTGAAGATCTGATGTGACCAATAAAATCTACGGTAAGAGAAGAAGAAGAAGAAGAAGAAGAAGAAAAGAAGAAGAAGAAGAAGAAGAAGAAGAAGAGGTTTTTCTGCCCGACCGGCTCCCACCCAGAGCTGAGTTGCTGCGGACTCAGTTGGGAAGACTGGGACCACACAGTCGAGTTTCATCCACTTAACGGATGCGTTTCTGAGAGTGTTGCTCAAATTTCCTGACCAACACTGCAGGTGCCTGTATCTCTCGGGCCTGGTTGACGCCGGGATATATTATGAAAGGAAGCGTAGAGTACAGCCCTGTCATGTAGTCTCAGACCGAAATGGAAATCCGTAGCATCATCTTAATCATCCTCATTCTCATCGAT
>JADBJO010008067.1:0-5000 GCA_016801955.1 Conus betulinus | reverse complement strand
GTGCCAAAGAAGGAATCGTGTGCTACGCCCGATAGGAGGGCGTGGGGCACGTGATTCACGTGGCTTTTTCTCTTTTTTCCCCCTGTGGTCGTCGGTTTAATGTCCTTCCACTATAGTGATTCAGACAGTTTATGTGTGGGTGAATGAAGCATGCAAATGATGAAGTGTATTATTCCATTAACGATAGAATATGAACCCCCCCCCCCCCCCCCCTCATCCCTCTTTCACCCTGGCAATTTTAAGTGAGAAGTGATAAGATCTACAGATAAGGGCCGATTGAACTGTTTAACAAACACTTACAAACTGAGTCAAGAACAGAGTAATTGTTTAAAATATATGGTAAAGGCAATGAAGTCGATCCATCCGTGTAACCATCAATACCCGAATGTCTTAGGAGCTCTCTTGCTCTTGGGCATTGAATCAGCAAATAACTGACATTTAAGGATTTCCCACACATACAATTAACATTTCCGTGTGTGTGTGTGTGTGTGTGTGTGTGTGTGTGTGTGTGTGTGCACGCGCGCGTGTGCCTGTGTGCGTGTGCGTGCGTGTGTGTATATTTGTGTGTGTGTGTGTGTGTGTGTGTGTGTGTGTGTGTGTGTGTGTGTGTGTGTGTGTGTGTGTGCGTGCATGTGCGCGCGTACAGGCATTTGTGTGATATGATCTGCGAGAGAACTTAAGAGAGAGAGAGGGGAGAATAGAGGGGTGATGGAGGAGAACAATAGGGAGATGGTTGTGGTGGTGGGGATAGAATTGGGGAGACGGGAGTGGCGAAAGAGGGACAGGGAGTAAACTTGACTTGTATTTAAACGAAAATCTTTTAATGGTTTTAATTTCGTTTATCGTACATTTGTCAGCTTAAAAAAAAGACAGCGATTCAAGTTATGAGACACGTAAACTCGCTAAATTATTAACCGAAAATAATTCTGGTAGCTTCTAGCCTTCTTTTAAAAAAAATGTTTGTTTGTTTGTTGTCGTTGTTCTTTTCTCGAGAAATTGTCAAGAGAACGAAAGTGTAATGATTTTCCCCCACAGAAGAACATTCGACAGAAATTTGTTACAGTTTAACGCCTGAATACCCATGTTATATAACTCCACCTTATTGATCTCGTCATCTTCTAGTGATATTAATTTCAGTTTTCCTTTCTTTTTTTTTTGTTTTTTTGTTTTTCGTACAAAGCATGCAACTTCAGAGAGGCTGTTGCTGTGTCATGAGAAAGGAATGTATTCAGTCATGAATATTCAGGTTTGCACTCTATCAGAATTAGTGAATGTGTTCAGTCATCAATATTTAGACTTGCACTCTATCAGGACTGGTGAATATATTCAGTCATCAATGTTCAGGTTTGCACTCTATCAGGAGTGGTAAATGTATTCAGTCATGAATATTCAGGTTTGCACTCTATCGATATTGGTGAATGTATTCAGTCACCAATGTTAAGGTTTGCACTCTTCAGAATTAGTCTCGTTTTCTTGGCAGTGAAAGGTAATTACAATGTTCCGTAACACGACTACTGTTTTTGGATTCTGCAGTTTCTTGCCGAGCACAGACGTTAATGACCGTACACGCGCGATCGCACGTGTGTGTGTGTGTGTGTGTGTGTGTGTGTGTGTGTGTGTGTGTGTGTGTGTGTGTGTTGTGTGTGTGCTCACGCGCGCGCGCATATGTGTGTGGGTGCGTGTGTCTATGAATGTCCGTGTGTGTGTTGTTTGCGCGCGCGTGCGTGCGTGTGTGCGTGTGTGCGTGCGTGCGTGAGCTTGTGTGTCCGTTTAAAGCTGTCAGTCCCAGCGCTGTAGCCCAGTGCCTTGCTTTTCGGCAGCTTCCAGGGAGGTCGAAGACCCGCCCCTGTTTGTTCTCTCCCCCCTCTCCTAGGAGAGGCAGGTCGAGTGAAGAGAAGGGGCACACAAAGACTCGGCAATGCCCTTGAAGGAAGGCTACCGTCTGTGAGTGTGTGTCAGTGTGTGTGTGTGTGTGTATATGTGTACAACTTTGAGTTAATCTGACAATAAATTGGTTTCAGTCAGTCAGTATATGGAGAGAGAGAGAGACAGAGACACAGAGAGAGAGGCACACACAGCGGTGCGTTCAAAAAAGAAGTCCATGAAAAGTGCTGTGAAACGTCCAACAGGTCATTTAATAAATAATTCAAGGACACTGGCTCAGACAGAAAACGCTCTGCCGGGACTAGCTGTGGAGGTTAAGACTACTTTTGCATTGTGTTTTCTCTCCCAAGCTCGCGCGTGAGAGAGAGAGAGAGAGAGAGGAAGCCAAAAGAAGAGCTGTCGTAACGTTGCTCCAAAATGAGAGATGGCCCATGTGTGTATGAGACATACATACATACATACAGACAGACAGACAGACTGAAAGAAAGACAGACAGCAAGACAATGAGAGAAGAGCTAAAGCCAAAAGAAGAAATGTCACAACGTTGTTCAAAAAAAAAAAAAAAAAAGTCACAGTCCAAGTTTCATCATTGGAGCAAGAGTTACCCTACTTGCTTGTTATTTACTCTACTGTTCCCTGCCTCATATAAGATTTCCGTACAGTTGTTGAGTTTCAGATCGATACAGTAGTGGAGTGGGTGGACTTGGACCTTGACGTTTCCTTGTTTTTTTTTGTGTGCTCTGTGCGGTCATATCTCCTAGGTGATCTAGTATCGTAAGCAGCATTCATTTGGAGTTATGGGCCTGTAATTATTTCATCATAGGAGCAAGAGTTACCCTACTTGTTTGTCATCCCGGTTTTCTTGTTCGTTATTTACTCTTATCAGCTGTAGCCGACTTTGGTTTACCCCCATCACAGTGACCTCCTCCAATACTCCATCTTCCACCATCCCCCTCAGATCCTTCCAGTCAATCAACGTTGCAGTGAAGGAACTGTATATCTAAAGTTTCCGTGGTTCTCCGACCCTTCAAAGAAGTAACTGCAATCCGCTCCAGCACACATTCCTCTTCTAGAAACTGGAGGGAGGTAGTTTCACTTTTGACATTGAGATCTGAAGAGGCAGAGACACCTGTGACACTTAGAAACATTTTCTCTGTACCCCTCTCAATCAATGAAGAAAGAAGAAGAAGAAGAAGAAGAAGAAGAAGATAATGATGATGATGATGATGATGATGATGTTACGGAGTTTCATTCTGGTCATGGCAGGGTTGTGCTTCTGGCTTCTTTGCATGTTACAGCATCGGTCAGGATCAAGAGAAATAGACACCTGCAGTGTTGGTTAAGAAACTCGACTGTGTGGTTTCAGCTAGTCTTCCTATGTGAGCGCACTGAACACTCAGCTCTGAACCGGAGCTGGCCTGTCTCCCCCCCCCCCCCCCCCCCCCCCTTCCCACCGCTCCTGCTTTTGACGGGAGCTGAACCAAAAACTTCTATGCCCATGACCTGCAATGCTAATTCTTGCACCACGCTCAATGATTCATTGTTGTAACTGTGTAGGTGAATCTTTACTTTATCTGACACGCCCTGTATCTTATATGTCACAGTTAGTAGCCCCTAAAGAGCCTTTTTGTGGTCGATTGGATCAATATGGAACTGACACTGACACAGCTGGATTTTACACACACACACACACACGCACGCACGCACGCACGCACGCACGCACGCACACATACACACAGAGAGAGAGAGAGAGAGAGAGAGAGAGAGAGAGAGAGAGAGAGAGAGAACACGCTTTCAGCAACAGCAGCAGTAATAAATAGCTATTATAAACACAACAACCGCAGCTTCTCTTTGTAATCCTTCTGCCTACACGGCAAGTCAAACGCCTGCATCCCCCCCCCCCCCCCCCCCCACACACACACAAAACACTCCCCCACCTCCACCCTCATCCCATGGTGACGTTCACGGTTAGAGAAGAGCAGAGGTCAGCTTGACTTGACCCCAAAACAGGCCATCGGGACTGACTCAGTGCTGTGCGTCTGTCTGTGTGTGTGTCTGTCTGTCTGTCTGACCTAAACAAACGGAGCAGGATGTCGTGTGTCGTGCTGCTTTTTCAGGCTGTAACCTCCAGGAGGGTCAGGCTTCTGGCATCCTGGGAAAAAATGGAACGGACTAAATGTAGGCGTTTGGATTGATTTTTCACGTCAGACTCGTTTTATCATTTGATGTTCACGCCCGAACACATGAACGAGGGCCCGCGCGCGCGCGTGTATTTGTGTGTGTGTGTGTGCGCGTGCGCGCGTGTGTGTGAGTGTGTGTGCTCGCGCGCGCGCGCGTATGTGTATGTTGTGTGAGTGAGTGTGTGTGAGAGAGAGAGAGAGAGAGAGAGAGAGAGAGAGAGAGAGAGAGAGACAGACAGACAGACAGACAGACAGACAGAGACAGAGACAGAGACCGAAGAGATCCTGTGTCCTTTTTCTAACTCAAACGTGGGTGTGAACGTGTGAGAAGGTACGCTCACCTGCCCAACTAGCTTTACAGTAACGTACAAGGTCAGTAAGCGGGGTCACAGTATATTCATAATGACAAGGTCAGATAGGAAACAACACACAAATACACGCGCGCGCGCGGGCCCTCGTTCATGTGTTCGGGGCGTGAACATCAAATGATTAAAACGAGTCTACGTCGTGAAAAAATCAATCCCAAACGCCCTACATTTGTCCGTTCCATTTTTTCCCAGGATGCCAGAAGCCTGACCCTCCTGGAGGTTACAGCCTGAAAAGGCAGCACGACACACGACATCCTGCTCCGTTTGTTAGGTCAGACAGACAGACACACACACACAGGACAGACGAGCACAGCACTGAGTCAGTCCCGATGGCCTGTTTTGGGGTCAAGTCAAGCTGACCTCTGCTCTTTCTTCTAACCGTGAACGTCACCATGGGATGAGGTGTGGAGGTGGGGGAGTGTTGGTGTGTGTGTGGGGGGGGGGGGGGGGGGGGGATGCAGGCGTTTGGACTTGCCGGTAGGCAGAAGGATTACAAAGAGAAACTGCGGTGTTGTGTTTATAATAGCTATTATCTACTGCTGCTGTTGCTGAAAGCGTGTTCTCTCGT
>JADBJO010008066.1:99334-102015 GCA_016801955.1 Conus betulinus | reverse complement strand
GCTCTACAGACATTGAAATGATGTAATGTTCAAAAGAAACCAGACACACCGATTCCCAAGCGTATGTGATATTCTAATGACATCTTCTGTCAGCATGTTGTAGTGGAAAGGCCTTCAACTGAAGAGCCACCACAAACACCATAAATGCAATCCAGAAAGCATACCTTTTTTTTTTTTCTTTTACCGTTAGTGAATTTGTGAATTTTTTAGTGCCCGCTTGCACGCAGACCCTTACACACACACACACACACACACACACACACACACACACACACACCACACACACACACACGTAAGAAAAATAGCACCCTAACACGAAAACAAAATTAGCAAAACACAAAAGGCAAAGAAAAGAGAGAGAGAGAGAGAGAGAGAGAGAGAGAGAGAGAGAGAGAGAGAGAGAGAGAGAGAGAAACACACAAAAAAGAAAAAAAAAAATAAAGAAAACCACCAGCGTCTGTCAAGAACGAGAAAGCAGTCAGCCATCGGGATCCCCCCCTCTCCCCCCTTCCCCCCCGCAACCCCCTCCCCATCCCCTCTCTCCCCTCAGCCTCCTCTCCCTTCCCACCCATCTTGGCGCCTGCCGACTGCGCACTGACCGCTGGTCAATATTGTCACTCGGACATTGCCAGACAGTGGAAGACAATGGCCAGCTTTGTTCCTCTCCCTACGAAAAAATGCCCCCCCCTACCCCCCCCCCCCCCCTCACACCAGCCAGCACCCTTCCCTCCCGTCCCCTGGGAGACCGACGTCTGGGCGTCGGGGGCACGTTTTGCACGCAAACACCGGTCCCGGTGGATTATAATGCTACATGACCGGAGGCGTGTGTTCAATTCCTGCCAGCATTTGCAGTCCCGTCCCGCCTGATTCTTTGGCGGTGCTGGTCCGTGGGCAGGAATTTCGAAGAGAAAGAAATAACGACTACAGTGAACCTCCACAGAAGTTTATTTGGAAATAGCGACTTTGTGCTTTATCGTCTTATCTAAAAAAACAAACAAACAAAAAAAAACTTTCAATCAATTTGAATAATGACCAAATTACTTCACTGCAATTTTATTCCACACACACACACACACACACACACACACATACACCACACACACACACACACACACACACACGCATGCACGCACGTACGCACACGCACGCACACGCACGCACGCACGCATGCACACACGCACGCACATACACATGAATGTGTATGTGCTTCATGAAAAAGTCAAACACTTACTTGTTGATTACACTTGAGTATACTTATCACACACACACACACACACACACACACACACACACACACACACACACACACACACACACACACACACCACAACACACACACACGTTGTACACACACACACACACACACCTAAATTGTATGTAACCGCGCTGATATTTTTCTTGTTGTTGTTGTTATTGTTGTTGCTTTATCAAAAAGTCCTGTGAACACTTACTTGCAGATACGCTTGAGTATGCTTATCACCTTTTACTAGTATTCAAAAGTTATGATAAAAGCTGATTAAGTTAAATTACAAAAGACTTCCCGCGGGTGTTTTTCAAGGATCTGTAAAAAAGGTCCACTTTTATTTCGTAACTGCATTAACGATATTGTGTCTGACACCAATCAAACATCAAGCTATTTGCTAATAACGAGAGCATTTCCTTAGCACAAAGTAACCCAAAGTAACCCAGATGTCCATGTACAAATTGTCAATTTTAACTAAGAAAAGACAAGTTCTTGCGCAAAGCACTGGACAGCTAAATTCAACAAGAAGAAGACAGAACTGTTAAAACTGTTATCGCAGAAATAACGAAATCTTACCCATGCTTCTGGGACTTTCTGCACAGCTACGTAGATTAGACAAACAAGCAACTGCGTACCATACTCCAAGGTAAACGTGACTATCAGATCAAAAGTATATAAATGCTAAGTAAATTGGTATCTTGTCTAAAGTCTTATAAGAACATACTTTACAGAAAAGCGTCAGAAATTATGCTAAAATTCCTTGTACTATGACATTTTGATAATGCCGATATTATGGGGGATAATTGTACTAGTACACAACCGAGTTCTCTTCAAGACTTACAGCTTGAAGCAATAAGAACGATGACTGGAGCTGTTCGAAAGACAAGTCATCCAAAATTATACCAAGAATCAGGATTGTGTCCCCTTAAAGACAGAAGGAACAGACACAAATCATTGATGTAAGATGTTTACCTGGCTTATGCTCTGATCATCTTACAAATCCCCAGTTTGTTTCAGACAGAATTTCTCACCGGAGACGAAGACTTTTAGAACACACTGTATCAAAACTGAGCACTGAGCTCCATATCAGAATTCATGAATTCATTTATACCTTCCACTACAAATCTCTGGAATTCTCTACCGGTAATTCCTTAAGCCAACTCAAATAATACCTCAACTACTCCTTCGGCGAAAGGAAGGAACAAACACTCATCGTCAACTTCGTCTCGAGGAAAGCAATCTTTATGATGATAAGTTTAATCGTCATTTAGTTAACAACCTACTCTCTAGCTGTAAGAATCCACCAGAATCCGCTAACATTATTTTCAGCACTTTAATGTCGCTCGGGCGATGACAATTTGAACATTACATGCAGACTTCACCCACTTACAAATTCTGTTGAATGGCAGTTCTGACCTGCGAAACGAGACCAAAAAAG
>JADBJO010008066.1:61834-86834 GCA_016801955.1 Conus betulinus | reverse complement strand
CTCGCTTTAACTCTTAACATTTTCAAAGAGAATCCCTCCCCACCCCCCCCTTCCCCATCCCTCCCCATGCCCTCTTCCTGCCCCTCAAGTGCACTTACATTTTTTGACCATTGAGTTCATAAAGGTGCGCGTGCGCGCGTGTGTATGTTAATCCCAGACTCACGAACGCCTGGCATCAAATGGACAACAGCCCGAGAGATAGACAGTTCAGACGACTCGCTCAGCAAATATTACCACGAAGACACCAGATTGAAGGCACACAGCTTGGCTAAAACTGCGAGTCCACAGCCCTTTGCACACACCCCCCACCCCCCCCCCGCTCCAGCCGAGACGATCATTTCTTCCTTCTTTCCTGGGTGTTTGTGCTTATATATGTTTTCTGAAGTCCTCCAGGCGTAAACAAAAAAAAAAACAACAACCAAAATGCTGGAAAGAGGTAGGTGTGTGTGTATGTGCAAGGTGGAGGGGTACGAACTAATACATGAGGAAGAAGAAGGAAATAACTCATCCTTTTAAGTCAGATGGACGTCATGGTGACCTACAGGGACGCATTTCAGTTGGCATTGCAAAACCTCAACGTAGGTTGACAGCATCGAGAGGCGTAGGCTACTACGGTGTCTTTGGTTCAATGACGCGTCATCTCAATGTTTCTGTCCCAGTGCGCGCACGTTCGATCCGTTTCGCCACTGGGTCCCGTAAGACCCCACGTCAACGCCGGCTCTGAGGCTGAGACAGTGGTGTCGTCACTGAGAGATTTCTGTGTGTGGTATCCTGCGCAGCTGGACACGGAAGAGCCACCGGCGAACAGCCCACTAGGCAGCAGTGCAAGGTCTCTTACAGTTCTTACGGACTCCTCTTTCACGGGTCTTGATCTCTCTCTCTCTCTCTCTCTCTCTCTCTCTCTCTCTCTCTCTCTCTCTCTCTCTCTCTCTCTCTCTCTCTCTCTCTCTCTCTCTCTCTCTCTTTTCTTTTTTTTTTCTTCTTTCTCTCTCTGTCTTTCTTTGTTCCTTCCTTTCTTCCTTCTTTCTTATTTTTTTAATCCTTTTTTTCACCTTCTTTTTAACCTGTTCTCAGACGTATTCGAACTTTCAGGTGTCTACTTCTTCATCCCGACTCTGGGTGTTTCTTGGTCGGCCTCGATCTGCAGGCCTTGAGGATTCCTCTTCAAGGCTTGTGTGATGGTGTCTGAAGCCAAAATACAGAGTTTACTGCACACGAGTGATTTCTGTTCGGCATTAGGTCAGTTGTGTAACAAGAGACCTTGAAATTGAATACATAGTCTTAAAATGATTGAAACCACATACGCTCTCGCAGAAAACCCCCAAACAGTTCTTTCCTTTGTTTTAAAGGATTCTTACCAATGACATCGGTGACGATTTTTCACAACATGATAGACGAGTCGATGCGGGTAAGTTATGCCGCAAGCAACAACCAACCGTGATCATTTTGATGATAAAACGACTTTTTTCATTTAGCTCGTAGCAACGCCCTCTAAAATTCGTTACATGTTGCTTTTTTTGTATTTAAACTGAGAAAGAAATGTAATCAGGCGAGGACTATTCGCTTCATTTCCTTGATTTTTCTTGACTGTACCGCGTACCGCGGTTTTTTTTTTTTTTTTTTTTTCTAAAATATGGCTTCCGTGGATCTACAATTGGGACACTTTGGTAAGCCGTCATGTTTTCAGTTTTTAACGTGCAGAAATCCATTACCCATCACCGAAAAGGTCTTAATCCCCTCTTCTCAATGATATCCACATCTCATTATCTTACAATCCGACTTACTCATTATCTAATCTCTGATCCAACACTACCTGATGTCACGTGATGTCAGGTCTCGGATGGTGAAAGGCCAACTTTCAGACACGATGTTAGTTCTGAGAATAATCCCATGGTATGTCCACATACACTGAATTTTTTTAATCACGGCCCTGGCGTATCGAGAAATGAAAGAATAAAACGTCGTCCAAGTGGAGCATCTCTAAGGGAAAACTGCTTCGGCACAGAGGGGTTATATTCTTTCAGGGGGGGAAGGGGGGGGGGGGGGGGGGGGGGGGGGGGGAGGGAAGGGGGGGGGGGGGGGCATAGCATTTACTGTGGTTGGTTGCGCTTCCTGTGTCTGTTACCAGTGGTGCCACTGCAGTCAGCCGAGTCACACTGAGAGCCAGTCGTTTACTCTACGTTTTGAGGATGGACACAGAGTGGGAAAGGGATAAGGAGGTGTCTTTTCTTCTTCTTCTTCGTTCACCCAGACAGGAACCCCCGAGGCACTGGCGAAGGCTGCTGTACGGCGGAGGCCCTCCAGTGATCCCTGAAGCTTTTCTCTCATCGATGTGTTTGGCAGGCCAGGTCTCTCTGCCCTTAGCTTTTCATGTGCGGGACAGTCCTGCAGGAAGTGTTCCACTGTCGTTGGGGGCTGTCAACCTGAAGACTCGCCAATGTGGAATTTTGTGACCATGTGATGTCTCAGTCTGGAGTGCCCTGTCCTCAGTCTCACAATGCTCACTTGGCTTCATCTGGGCCGCAGGTAGTATCCATCCTTCTTGTTGAAGTCTGGGTGCTGCTCAAGCCATCTTCTTTTTTTTTGCTTCTCATTGATAACACTGTTCATTTCTTCAAAGGAGACTTAATTCCTGCTCCAGTTCTGACTGGGCGCCCTTTGTAACAATGCCAGGGATGGTGACTCTGATTTCTGGGAATTGATTTCCTTTTCATGGTGGTAGAGAACTGTGTGATAAGGAGGTGTGAAGGGGGGAGGAGGACGGGTCACATGCAACCAATCCCACTAACCTTGTAAACCTTTTTCTTTTTTAAAACAGGCACAACAACAGTAAGAATTTGGCTTCTATACTTTACAACATACACTGTAAATAATGAACCAAGGCAGAAGTTTTTATTCCGTGCATGAATTTATATGAAGAAAAATTAAAGGGGGGGGGGGGGGGGGAGGAGGGAGGGGAGACGACCCCCCCCCCAAAAAAAAAAAAAAAAAAAAAAAAAAAAACCACTGCCATTTACGAGGACAGTGAGATCCACGCCTGATTATCACAAATACTGGACTTCTGCTGTTTAAAAGACATCACTGCTAAATGCACAAAATCATGAATTACAGATAAGACTTACAAACGTCAGTAGCTCGTGGTTGTAAGACAGTTTAGCACCCGCTAGCTTTAAAACAAAGTGGGCCTACTTTGAGTGCCTAAGTGGAAGACACAGAGAGAGAGAGAGAGAGAGAGAGAGAGAGAGAGAGAGAGAGAGAGAGAGAGAGAGACAGACAGACAGACAGACAGACAGACAGACAGACACCAAACAGATAGGCAGGCAGGCAGGTAGTCAGACAAAGAAAATAAAAGGAGACGATACAACTGACAGAGAGTTTCATGAAAACAAAGTGAGGAGAGAGACAGAGAGAGGGGGAAGAGAAGAGAGAGAGAGAGAGAGAGAGAGAGAGAGAGAGAGAGAGGAGAGGGAGGGAGGGAGAGGGAAGAGAGAGAGGAGGGGGGGAGGGAAGGAGGGAAGAGAGATGAATAATGCTTCTAATCTGTCCAAGAAACTCATCATTATAAACTGCTGCTGTTTTTTTTTCTTTCTTTTTCCTCTTCTTCAATCTCGATATCATGGGCAAAACTGTCTGAAAACAAGAACCGGTTTTCTCTGCCGAGATTCTGGACCCTGAACATTATGAGCGCCGCTCTTTCAACGGGAATACAAATGATTCGCCTGTTCAATACTAATTATTGTCATTCATAAACAGCGGTTTGTTTTTTTTCCCAAGACAAACAGCAAAAATGTTATTTTTATACCAGTGGCTTTTACCAGGATTCTTCGCACATCATCTGACAAAATGCGACGGCAACAGCAGGACAGTCAAGCCGTGCTGTCAAACTATCGTCTGTAGCAAAACTGTATCCCCGGTAGTTAGAATTAGACAAACTGGAAAACGTTGTAGACAAAATAGATATTTGTTGTGTCGATAGCTCATGTTGTTGTTAACAAAATTTTGATCGGAAAACCAACATGTTTCCCTTTCCTGCTCGTTTGTCACGGCAAAAATCAAAGCTTTGATTTGACCCTCCAACCAATTCCAGAGTCAGGCATTTGGAAGAGCCTTTATATTTTATGTATGTTAAGGTAAATCCAGGTCCCGTTACTCATTCAATTATCCATGCAAGTGAGCGACAGCACGGTTTCCCCCGTCTTTTTTCTCCCTCCGCAGCCTCTAACCCGCCTCTTACATACACATTTTTCAGAGAGAGAGAGAGAGAGAGAGAGAGAGAGAGAGAGAGAGAGAGAGAGAGAGAGAGAGATTGATTGAGTGAGAGAGAAACACACCACAAACACACACACACACACACACACACACACACACACACACACACACACACACACACGCAACACACACACACGCACCGCACACACTTCGATATAAATCTCTCTCTCTCTCTCTCTCTCTCTCTCTCTCTCTCTCTCTCTCTCTCCTCTCCTCACCCCTGCCTTTTCATTACTTTTTTCAGCAAAGCTAAGATGGAAAGAAACCCTGAAACATTATCTTGCACATCGTGATTCCTTACATGTGAACCCAAAGGAGACACATTATCTGAGTGCATCGTGATTCCAGAACATGGACCGGGACAATGGCGAAGGAGGCGGGGCGGGGGTGGGGGGGGGGTGGGGGGGGGGGGGTGGGGGGGGGGGGGGCACACACTTAGTGAGACGAGGCCGATGTGTGGGGGGGCAAGGGAGAAGAAAACCCGTGGAGAAAATTATAGGGTGCATCGGATGGGAAACATGTGAAATGGCGAAGGAGGCGGGGGCGATGGGGGTGGGGGTGGGGGGGGGGGGGGGTGGGCAGGGTGGGGTGGGGTAGTGAAACGTGTGTGGGGGGTGGTTGGTGGTGGTGGTGGTGGAACTGGAAAAACAAAAACGCACTTGTAATAAAACCCTGGACAATAATTTCCTAACGTCTGCACTGTCTTGTCATAGGAATAGCCCCGGCTTTCATTCATTTCAGCCGTTATTAACGAGTCTCCCCACCCGGCGCCTGAGAGCTGAAAGATTCAGGCTTGTATTGTTAGGATTTTTCTGTCTTTTTAAAATTTATTCATTTATCATGTTTGCGCCCTTATTATTCGGTGGGCTTCCCCGTCGTTCCGCTGTCATATTGATGGCTTCCCATTTCGCTCCCCAGAATGCGAGTTCTCATCATTTTTCAAATGATAAAAAAGAAATTGCAGGCTTCCTCGCTATACCTTGCTTTTTATCTGTTTTGTTTCGTTTCATGGGTGATCCGATGGATCAAAATTTCAAGCCTTCGGTGGTGTAGGCTTGGGCTGACTGATCCGTTTTGTGCCACCGGATCGCTCGTTCATCATTTATTCAGTAATGTGTTCCGTCGTGTGACGTTCGTTCACTGATTTATTCTTTCGTTCATGAATTCATGGTCTTTTTCATGAGTTTTTTTTAAAAATTCGTTTTGTACTTAATTGCCTTTATGCTGGCCTCCCTCAGCCATATACACTGTACAACATGTTCAAGAATGTTATTAGCTTTTAGGAACAAAATTTGCTAAAAAATTGTCTGTGGTAATCCCCACCGTCAACTCCCCCCCCCCCCCCCAAAAAAAAGGAGGGGGGGGGGGGGGGGGGGGAGAGTTTTAACTGTGGAACACATGTGTTTGATCAGTCCCAAAAGAAAAATCGATAAAACAAAGCTTGGGAAAGAAACCGTAATGCGGTAAGCGATGGCATCCGACCACAAGACTCCCAAAGCATCTCTCACAAACAGCGTATTAAAGAACAAACGCTTTTTCTCGCTCTTCCACGTATGCGCGCACTTAATGAACACAAGCAGTTTCGGCTGACATCTTTTGTTTTTTCTTTTTGGTGAGCGCTTGTGCCCGATACCCGAAAACAATGTGTACCGAAAAAGGGATGAGGAGGAAGGGGGGGGGGGGGGGGGGGGGGGGTCATTATAGTTACACAACTTCAAATGGGGACTTGGGATTTTTTCTTTTCAATGGCATTAAAATGAACAACTGAATGAAATATATATATATATATATATATATATATATATTCAAAGCGTCAACGCGCATTTCTGAACGAACAGCGCACAGTGAATTCGAGAATTGAATACAAATCAGGTTACCTGTCTGCATTATTTTTTTGTTTCGTTTTGTTTTGAATGCAGTCTATGATTTTCTTTTTTTTTTATTCCCATAGGTGAAGTTGGACGTCACAATTTGGAAACCAGCTCACTGTTTCCTCTTTTTTTTTTAATCATGAAATTTATCAGCTTTCTGCCTTTATCACATCTCGCTGAAAGCTTTGCTCAGTGGTTTTCGCAGTGATGTAATGATTATTCATCTACCCTTGTTCATCTCACCGCTTCTTTGTTCCTTGTATAAGCGTGCATGAAAGAGAGACAAAAATCTAGACAACAAATCTCTCTCGCTACTCTCTCTCTCGTTCCTCTCTCTCTCTCTCTTCTCCTTCTCTCCTCTCTCTCAGTTGTTTTACTTTCAATTTTTTTTTTGAAGCAGCACTCGTCAGATAAGTCACGAACGTCAAAACTCATCAACAGACGCAACTCTCTCTCTCTCTCTCTCTCTCTCTCTCTCTCTCATCTCTCTCGTCTCTCTCTCTCTCTCCTCTCTCTCTCTTCTCCTGTTCTCTCTCTCGCTTACTTTCAATTTCTGTTTGTTGAAGCCAACAACCCATCGCGTCGCTCTCCCCCCTCATCCATCCTCTCTCCTCTCTCCCTCTCCTCTCTGCCCTTCTCCCCTCGCCTTCCCTCCCTCTCTCTCTCCCTCCTCTCCCTCTCTCTCGTCCCTCTCTCTCCGCGTCTCCTCTCCTCTCCTCTCTCCTCTCTCTGTCTCTCCCTACTCTCTCTCATCTCCTCTCTCTCTCATCTGGGTGTGTGTGTGTGTGAATTGTTTTCTTTTCAATCTTGTGTTTGAAGCAGCACTGTCATCCTCGACGATAACAGAGATAAGATAGACTCACGAAACGTCAAAAAACTCAGCCAACTACAGCAAACTCAACTCTCGCTCTCTCTCTCTCCTCTTCTCTCTTCTCTCTCTCTCATCTCTCCTCTCTCCGCTCCCTCTCTCTCCTCACATCCGCCTCTCCCCTCTCATCATCTCCTCTCTCCTCTCTCCTTCCTCTCCTCCTCTCGCTCCTCCCCCTTCTCCTCTCTACTTCTCGCCGGTGGCTTCCCTCCACTGTGTCTCTGTCTCTCACTTCTCCTCGTCCCCTCTCCTCTCCCTCTCTCTCAAATCTCTCTGTCTTCCCTGAAGGCTCAGCATCCTGCTCTCCATCTCCCTCTCCCCTCTCTAACCTCTCTCCTAGCTCACGAACGCTCTTCAAAAACTCCTCTCTCTCTCCTTACCATCTCAACGGAAACTCGCACTCTCTCTCTCTCTCTCGCTCTCCTAACGCTCTACCTCACTCTCTCTCCTCTCTCTCTCTCTCGCAACCCCCCCCCCTCCTCTCTCGCTACTTCTCTCCTCTCAATCTCTCCTTCTCTCTCTCCACTCTCCCCTCGCGCTCTTCTCCCCTCTCCTCTCTCCTCTCTCTCTCTCTCCTTCTCCTCTCTCTCCCTCACTCTCTCTCTCTCTCATCTCTCCCGTCTCTCAATCTCCTCTCTCTCTCTCTCTCTCTCTCTCCTCTCCTACCCGCAACTCGTCAACTTCTTCTCGCCCCTCCTCCTCTCCTCTCTCTCTCTCCTTCATCCTCCTCGCTCTCGCTCCCTATCCTCTCCTCTCCCCATCTCTCCGTCTCTCTCTCCTCACATCCTCATCTCCTCCTCTCACCTCCCCTCAAACGCCTCTCTCCTTCGCTTATCCTCCTCTCTCCCTCCTCTCTCTCTCCTCTCTCTCTTTCTCATCAAAAAAACCCTCTCTCTCGGCTTCCTCACTCCTCTACTTCTCTCTCTCTCTCTCCCTCTCGCTCATCTCTCCATCTCTCGCTCCTCTCCTCTCCGCCCTCTCTCTCTCTCTCTTCCTCTCTCATCTCTCTCTCTTCTCTTCTCGGCTCTCTCTCGCCCTCTCTCTCTCTCTCCCTCTCTCACCTCGCTCTCGTCTCCGCTCTCCTCCCAGCTCTCTCTCTCGCCTTCATCTCCTCACTCTCCTCTCCTCGACCCTCTCCTCTCTCGCATCTCTCTCTTCTCGATGCGCTCTTCCCCCTGCTGTTTAAGCAATTTAATTTTTTTGAACATCAACAAGCTTATGCTTATAGTGTGTTCAAATGTTTATAATTACACATGTAGAAGGAAAATGACAGGATACTTTTAAAGTTACTATGCAAAACAAAATACGCAAGAAACAAACAAACATAAATACATACCCACACGTATACAAAAAATGTAAATATATACATGTACATAAACATACTTTACACATACACATAAATGCAAACACGTACAAAATGAGGAAAAATAAGAAAAGATAGTAGTAAGCAAAGTAAACACTAAAGACTATAAAATGCATGGTAGTCAACCACTCACACATCATTAACGTTTTCATGAAGCGTTTTAGAGAGAGAGAGAGAGAGAGAGAGAGAGAGAGAGAGAGAGAGAGAGAGAGAGATAGATTTTTCTGCTCTAAGATTTCATTTTCATAAACATATGTATCATTACCGCATGCGAAGTTTTTACATGTTTTTTCAAAAACGTTTTGATTGTTTGATAAAACGATGAACAGCTTTGAATATAGCTTCGTTATCCTCACGTCGGAGGGACTGCTTGCCACGAAGAAGAATACCGACTTCGAGTAGACTGGGTGCAAGGGTGGAAATCGTGTCTTTTTCTGATGTTAGTGTATTTAGGACAATATAATAGAAAGTGTTCGGCCGTTTCTGAACCAGTGCCACATTGACAAACCGGATCTGCTTTAAGATGACGGTTAACAAGGTCTTGATTTAGATCACTCATTCCTAGGCGGAGTCTGCAATGTTGAATCTGTTCATTTCTCTCTCCATAATAGTAATAATAGGGAACAACTGAGTCGTCCCCGTGAAATAAAACGTTTAAATTCTCCAAGTGATTTTGTGGATTTTTATGTTGTCAGGGAGGTCGTTCCACATTTTAGTTGCGCGGTTGGAATAAATGAATTTTTGTATACTTCAGTTTTACATAGTGGCACATGTCTGTCAAGAGGTCTTCGCCGTGAATAGGGATTTCTTATTGATACTAGATCTGGTACTAGGCTACATAAGTGTTCAGGACACAAACCGTTGACCATTTTATAAAACTTTATTAGTTTGTGTCTCCTTCTCCTTTCTTTTAAAGAGCAGAATCCGGATTCTTCATACAACTTTTTGTGACTTGTGCCTTTGACACCTCCTATAATGATGCGAATTGCTTCTAAATGAATATTTTCTAGCATGTTTGCTTGTGTTTCACACTGCAGTTGTCCCAGACACATATCAGCGTAGTCAAAGTGCGGCAAGATAAATGATGTAAACATGGTCTCTAATGCTTTTCTCGATATCTTATATTTGTAATTTCGTAGGCAACTTATCAACATGTTAACTTTCTTTATTGTACATCTGATATGCTCGTCCCATTTACAGTTATTTTGTATAATCAGACCAAGATGATTGTGTGCAGTAACTGGTTGCAGAGGCGTGTTACCGAACGTCAGTGGATAAATTTGTTCGCGATCTCGGATAATATTTACCAGTTCTGTCTTGTTCTCTCATTGAATTTAACCTTCCAGCGCTTTGCCCATTCAGAAATCTTTTCCATCAGAGTTTAAGATATCAGCGCGGATTACAGGGTTAGACAGAGAAAGTGCTAAACTAGTATCATCGGCGAATAGCTTAATTACAGAAGCGATATCATGTACTATATCATTATATAGACTAAAAACAATAAGGGACCTAGGACGGATCCCTGTGGCACTCCTGCGTGAAGCCTCTGGAGGTCGGAGTTTTTTTCACCTTTTATAACCACTGCCTGGGAACGGTTGGATAGGTAGTCTCTCAGAAACTCTAGCAGTTTCCCTCTTATTCCGACCGCGTTTAGCTTCAGTAAGAGACCTCTGTGCCATACACGATCGAATGCTTTTGAAATGTCCAGGTATACAATTTGTGTGGTAACTCCAGAATCAAGGGAAGTGCAGAGTTCGTTATAGGTGGTCAGTAACTGATTAACTGTAGAATCACCTGGGATGAATCCAGATTGTAGAGGAGTAAGAATGGCATTTGATGTTAGAAAGAAATAGATGTGTCGATGTATACATTTCTCTAGAACCTTTCCAACACAGCTTAGTAAAGAGATTGGCCTATAATTACTACAAAGTTCTTTTGGTCCTTTTTTGTATATAGGGGTCACATGCGCAGTCTTCCATATGATGGAAATCTACTACTTTCACGAAGACATCTGTTAAACAGTGTAGTAAGCGGAAGACATGTAACATGAGCTGAAGTTGTTAACAAAATGTTGTGGATGAAATCTGGACCAGATGCCTTAGTTTTGTCCAGGTTTTTTTTAATGTGTCAGCGACTTCAATTTGTGAAAGTATAATCTCATCTAGTTGGCAATCAAGAAATGTAACATTTGGCAGCCTGTCGTTATCGTTTTCTAATGTTGACTGTTGAACAAAATAAGAATTGAAAATATTTGCTTTGTCTTTGTTTGAGTAATACACTATGCCCTGTGACTCGATAGGTGGAACTTCCTGAGCTTCGATTCCTTTTTTATTGAAATGACTTGACCAGTTTCCACCAGTCTTTACTTCCAAAAACTTGATGAGTCTGAAGCTTTTTTGTCTAGCTGGTTATAATATTCTGTTTGCCTATCTCTTTCTTTTGATGTAACATAATTTCGGAACCGACGAAATTTTTCCCAGTCTTCGGGAAGATTACTTTGTTTGGCAATTCGGTGAATTGTTTTTAACGCGTGTCGATCAAAAATCGAATCTCATCAGTCATCCAGGGCACGTCCTGCGGGCGGACGGTTACAGTTTTAACAGGCATACATTGTTTGGCTATGGCCAAAAGGGTTNTTCAGTTTGTTCCGCTGACCACTTGAAGAAAAAGAAACACCCGAAGATGCTGGGGAGGACCCAGAGAAGCACTGTCTTCACCTGCCTTTAGAGCAGTCCTGTACCACCCTTGGAGGCCTGCGCTGTGGTTGACGATGGGTACAGGCACGCGCAGGCACTCCATTAAGATATCAAGGGACATAACTGCTCCTGAACAGAGGTAAATCAGACTACAGGATGCAACTCATAGCAGCCTTAAAGTAGCATCCCCATGGGTGTACCAGCCTGTATTTCATGACTGCCGCTCCACAGACCCAACCACCCCTGTCCACGGACAGATGAAGACAGTGCCACTCCAGACACAGCCAAGCTTTCGCCATACGGTCTTCTGTGATCTCAAGAGAGGGCAAAAAGGGAGTCAGCAATAGAGATGGTTCAGTTTGTTCCCCTGACCACTTGCCTTTTACCTGCGTTTCCTATGGCTTCAGTTCACATTGTTCACAGCCCAGCCAACCACAGCCGATCGATCAAAGTCAACTGGCCACGAAGCTTACACAGCTATTTAATTAAAAAAAGATAAAGGTAGCATTGATGAGTCCACACACGGCAGTCGTTCTATTGATCAGAGGGTAGAGTCATCCATCATCATAGCAGTGCCAGCTGCGCTGCCTCAAGAACATCATCAAAGACCAGACACCTGCACGTCTTGTTGGAATGGTGAGACTGTCCCGTGCGTCGACAAGGAATTTGTTGAGCCAAGCGTGCGGATGGAACTACAACACAGATGTCAAGTTGGACTCGATGGCAAAGGAAAAGAAGAGGACGAGGATGCTAAATTTCCATTCTAGTCTGAAACTGCACGACAGGACTACACTGTATGCTTACTTTCGTGATATATCCTGACATCAGTCAGGCTGAGAGAAACCGACACCTGCAGTGTTGGTCAAGAAATTTGAGAGCAACACTCTCAAAGACGCATCCATTACGTGAATGAAAGTAAAGTGTGTGGTCCCTGACTTCCCAGCTGGGTCAGCAGCAACAACCTCACCTCTGGGTGGGAGCCGCTGGGGTCAGAAATCCACAAGTTGTAAGCCAGTAATCCGCGAAGCTAACCACTTCGCCGAGGCGGCTAGATCGCACTGTCTTCTTGGTACGACCTGTACAGCCAGTTTCCTCAGATCAATCCGCAAGTAATGAAGCAGTAAATGCAACAGCAGTCGATCTCAACATGATCATGATACGATCAGATCATTTCCCATTGCAAATTGTAGCGCATGGAAATTGTTTTCCAAGGGAAGTAAGCCGCTAAGTCTTTGGGGATGAGATCCATCATGTAGAAAATGTTGCATTGTTGAAGACCCTCGTAACGCACAAAGAGCATTACGAAGATGGTGTTGGAATAGAAGAGACTGAAGCAGAGCGAACCCAGCTCCGCAACATTTTGTTAGAGTTTGCTGAGGGTTCTGAGGTACCAATGGAAGCACTCACTCAAAATGACGGTGTCTGTGGTCTGAAGAAAGACATTCTGACTGTTGCAAACCCCTCTTCATCCCTGTACTCTGGCAGTTTGCACCGGTGGCAAGTGGTGTCAATAGAAGCATTATGTCGCCATTTCCGAAAAAAAGAAGGCTGGCAGACTTCCATCCCTGAAGTATTGTACCCTAAAGCCATGGCAACTTCTGGACTCTGACTTGTTGTTCATCATGTGGACGGCCACCTGGCCAGATGACCTGGTTGACAAGCTTGGACCCTCCAATTATTTTGTTCCGTTGTTAACCGTGACATCAAGATCATCAGATGTGGCACGAATAGAATATCAATCCAGTGCAGTCCTACTGTCAACTTGTACTTTGCAGAATGGCAAAACCAGACCTACATTGCTTGTGTGAATGGAATCACAGACTGCTTTTTAACTCTATGAAAGAGCATGGATATGACCCCTATTTTTTTAAATAAGTGATGATGACATTTACCTGACACGTGCAAAGGATCTGAGGTCACCAGTTAAAGGTGAATCTGTCATGGAATGTAGCTGTCAAAGAGAACAGCATTTGAGAGGCTGTTGTGCATTTTGCAGCTCGTTCTGAAATCTGGTGACGATTTGCAGCCGAAGCATTTTCTAAGGGGCACATTTTTCTTTGAAAAATGTTTTCGTAAGTCTGTCTGCATTAGTTGACCCATATTGTTTGCATTATTTGTGCAGGTGTATGAATGAAATGTGTGCGTGCGTGCGTGCGTGCGTGTGTGTGTGCGTGCGTGCGTGCGTGCGTGCGTGTGCGTGTGTGTGTGTGTGTGTGTGTGTGTGTGTGTGTGTGTGTGTGTGTGTGTGTGTGTGTGTGTGTGTGTGTGTGTGTGTGTGTATGCGCAGAAACATACTTATTTGGCTTTCAACGTGTTGGATATGATTATGTTCATTTTGTTTTTGTTGTTATACGAATCAAAGTGCAATTCTTTAGAAGTAAAACCAATATTTAAAAACAAAATAAGTTGCCAAATGAAATATCCTTAGGCTGACTTTTTGTCCGTCTCAAGAACATTATAATTGTTGTGTTTTGTAAGTATGGCACAAGACTGCAAGTTCTTTATTCGAGTATCATTTTGGAAGAAACTGTCTTTATAGAGGTATGGTTCCTACACCATTACACTTCTCCCTCTTCCTCGTTCACCTCAAGTGGTCGGTCACACCCCATGTCCCGGATGAAAGGTGCTGTCATCTGCAAATCCTCCAAGGTGCCGTGCAGTTTGATGCCCAGAGTCGTTGAGGTCAGCCAGACACTGTCCCTTGCATTAGCATGCTGTGGGCAACTTTGGGGGATGTGATTGCTGTCATTGGTCCGTGACCACTGAGACACCTTCCTTACTGTCCAACGCTAAACTTTGTATGCAGGTGTGGTTTAGGTGATTGTATCCAGCCGGCGGAAAATGTGCTCCTGTTCCTCTCTCGTTCCAGTAGAGGGTAACTTTTCATTGGTGTGTGCTGAGGATGTTGGAGGTTTACGAGAACTTTTGAAGGCTCTGAGAGCTGAGAGGGGCATCAGTGAAGACAACGACGCGACATGCAGTTTTGGCCAAATTTTGGGAGGCCGCGCTACGGCATTTTGACAGAGGGATTCTGTCTCTGCTCTAAAGTTGGTGGAAATGCTGGCCTGTTGGCACAGCAAGTTCTCCCATTATTGCCTGTGTACCCGGATGAAGATTGTGGCTTCAACAGCCGGTGTGGCGTTAGTCGCCGGACTATCTGTAGAGGTATGTGTCCAGTTTTCCTGGCGACACAGGTTGCAGAAGTTCTCGGCCATGGCCTTTCATTGCGTGTCTAACCGAGTCCCTCTTCCATCAACTCCAGGGATGCTGGTGAAGACAGATGGAAACTGGTACCCTCTTCCTTCATGCGACACTAGCAGGTGCTGGAATACACTTGCTTAGCGTTCCATCATGACAGCTCTCTCAAATCTTGGTGACTGGTGAACGAATGATGTCTTTTTTTTTAGCCGACTGTCGTGGGATGGCTTACTGTAATTCTTTTTCAGTTAAAAAAAAAAAACAGGTCATGATTTCGCCTGATGGTTCTTCTTCACGGAGTTCACGCAGGGTTCTGTGCACTGCTACTCTACGTTATCAATGAAGTCTGTAGTCTTGATTTGCTTATGGATGTCTATGAAGAGGTATGCTAGTCCCTGTAGGGAGACTGGGCAGAGACTATATATATATATATATATACATATAATATATATATATATATATATATATATATATATATATGATCCTACATCATTATACCTCCCATGGAGTGCCAAACAGAAAATGTCAGTAAAAATATTTGATTCTTCATTATTATACTAGTCCTCGATCATGAAACATAAAATTTTTTTTTTTTTACATGTATTGATCCTGCACCATTATACTAGTCGACTAATCCTACATCATTGTACAAGTCCTTCTGGGATACCAGGCAGGAAAATGTCATTTAAAATGTATTAGTCCCACATGATTATACGGGTCTCTATGGGAACACCGCATAGACTCTTTTTTTTCTGAAGGAGGTTTTCTGTACGTTTCGGTCCTATGTCTGTTCCTCTTCATCAGACGTTTTGGTCGGAACACAGCACGATAATTTCTTGAGCTTGTGCGCGGAAGGGGGTTGGCTGGCAGTCGTCGTCAGTCTAAGAACCGCCGTTTTTTTTTTTTTTTTAATTTTACTCCGCCTTCAGGGTTTGATCACAGAGACAGCCGTGGCTGAGAAAATAGAATTCAATGTTTCCCAGAAAGGGGGAGACTCAGCAGGTGTACTGGTCAATATGAAAAAAAAAGGAAAAGCCGCGTGGATGAAATGCGTTTGCTGCGGGTGAGAGAGAGAGAGAGAGAGAGAGAGAGAGAGAGAGAGAGAGAGAGAGAGAGAGAGAGAGAGAGAGAGAGAGAGACATTCAACATTTCTTTCTATACAGTAAAACAGATAACAACTCCATGGCGTCTAGATCTGTACTCTTCAAAACCCAGTGTACACTGCTTGCTACTCTTTTTCATAGTTTATCTTTAAGGTTAAACCCAAGACGCTTCAAAACTCTTAGATTCAGCTCTTGTCAGCGCGACGTTTCCAACACACCATTCAACAGATACAGGTACGGCGTTATAGATGCACTGACAAAAATGAAAAAAGATCGATACGGGAGATATTTACCTCACCGTGAATCCACACTTCCTGTGACGTCAGAGCAGCCCACAACATTACGAGGCAACCAACAGCAGACGTCCCCCATAGAAATTCTGATAATACAACGTCCTGTAGTGAGGTCATATTCTTGGTTGTCTCTGGCTAGAAAATCTAAAGTGTTGCCTCGGATCATGATGTAGATGTAAATCTGTCCCGCCACAGTGGACACCATCATCATGCCGTTCAGAACGACCAGCAGGCTGAAGGCGTAGTGATGTCCTCCTGGTTGTTCTCCTGAGAGACAGGCAGGGGGACGCAGAGGCTTGTCTGACTGAAGTCACTGTCTGATGACACAGTGGGAACTATAGACAGACAGGCACCTGCCAGCCACGCCAGGACACAGACGAGAGAAGTCACTCTCTTCTTCCACTGATACCCAGCTTTGTTCATCCAGGTGAGGACAACACACCTATGCAGGGCCATACTGACATCTACAAAGACGGCCACCTCACAGGAAAGCAGGAAAATGAACGCTAATAGCTTGCAAAAAGACACCGGACCTCCACTCTGTGTCCTTCCTTCCACAGGTAGTCACTGCTATACATCTGGTCCACCACACACTGCACTGAAAGATACATCCCCATCAGGAATTTAGAAAACACACAGGTGAGACAAAAATATTGTCGTGCTGTCCTTCTCTTTGCCCTCTCTGAAAAACATGACACAAATAAGACCGTTGCCGAGAAGGATGAAAAAGTGTCAGAAGGTAGATAAAAATCCGCTGCACCTTAGCTCCCAGAAGATTGTTACAGGTGGAAAAGGTGGGAAGGGGGGCGTGACAATTCCTCGTATTGACATGGTCTGGCAAAGTCTGAATACAGCAGAACTTGAAGCTGTCGGCGTGCAATTCTCTAAGCTTGCTCAGGTTCCTTAACAAGGTGTGAGAAAACTCTAACATCTCACTGCCACGGTGATCCAACTTAGCCAGAAGGGGATTGTCATACCCTTTCCCTGTCACGCTCCGAGTATTGCTGCCAGAAAGGTTGAGGACAACGAGTCCAGAGAAAGGCTGAAATGTGTTCAGGTCCAGGTTTGGTATCTCCACGAATGCCAAGTCCATGATTCTGAGATTAGGAAACTTCAAAGCCTCTTCTGATCCACTGTGAAACAAATCAGTTAAAGGATTTTTTTGCTAAAATCAAATGAACTAGGTTGCTGACATTGGAGAGGGTTTCCAAAGAAACAATCTTCAGCTGGTTTTCACTGACGTCCAGAATCTGCACGTTGGGGAGCTCTGGAAGGAGCAGTACTGTTAGACAGCAGCGGGTCATGTTCAGATAGACCAGCATCGTATTCCTGAGCAAACTTTCCGCTTTCATTTCACTACCAGACACGTCTAAATAACGCACGTCCGGGAACTCGTCTATAGGAAACACCTGTCTACAGGTAAAAGCCAGGCCTTGACAGGAGCACTGGTCAGGACAAGACATGGAGCAATACCATTCATCGTCATACTGAGGACACTGGTGTTTGCCGTCACACACATGATCCGATGCAGACACACCCGAGACTGACGACAGCGAAAGTACCCAGGGCAGAGTAAGTCTCGCATCCTGCCTCGTCTGCTTTGTACGGGCAGTCATAAACGCCGTTACATCGCACAAACACAGGAAAGCGGTAAGCTACAAAAGGACATTCAAAATGCGATGGGGGAATCGGGGATCCTGGCACCATTCTGGTGTAACTAACCCCCATTATGTTTCCGTCATCATTAAAACGAACCAGTGACGGAAAACCGTATCGTTCCCATTCTGGTGTATAAGAGGACGATGATCGTACTATGATGTCCTGTTTACACAGTCTAGTGGTCGGGAGAATTCTTGCAATGAGGATTGAAAAGGCTGCACTTTTTTGACTCATCAACACACTACCAAATATATGGTGGGAGAGAAAAAAAAAATGCAATAAAATTACAATTCAGTTGTTACAAAAGGTGCTAGTGAATGGTTGAAGTAAAAAGTAACACGATAGAAAGAGACGCATTGCGGAAAGAAAATAAAATATGAATCGTATGGAATCAGCCTTATCTAGAGTGATGCCCCGGGAAAGAAAATACACATCAACAACACGCAGTCCTTCGGTCCATCAGCGTTTCTGTTAAGTAAACACAAACATTGTCAGTCAGTCAACACTGACACCTGTCTGTTTGCTCACATTTGCCAACAAATTCATTCACGCAGAGAGAAAACAACAACAAAAACAAAACAAACAGACAAAGCAAAAAAGAAACAACCAAACAGACAAACCCCAACAAAACCCCCAACCAACCAACCAAACCAAACAAAAGAAAACAAACGAGGCAAATTATTTGTCTGATTCACGAGTGATGAACACAAACAACAGTATGAAGTGTTCATGGTGGGTGGGGAAGAGAGAGGAATGGGTATGCAATTCCAGTAAAATAAACATCCTTTTCGGAAAATCAACATAAAGCAGAAAATGAAACATATCATAACTAAAGAATGATAGTTATGTTTAATGTGATGGACATACTAGTAATGTTAACGATAAATATAGTAATAACAATACTATGATGATGATGATGATGATGATGATGATGATGATGATAATGATGATAACAATATAATAGTAACGATAACAACAACAACAATAACAACAAAAACAACAACAAGATGAAGAAGAAAAATGATGATGATATGATGATGATGATGATGATGATGATGATGATGATGATGATGATGATGACACACACACACACACACACACACACACACACACACACACACACACACACACACACACACATCTCTGTCTATGCATGTATGTCTGTAAAATATACTGAGAGAAAGAGAGACAGACAGACAGACAGACAGAGACATATGGACAGTGAGAGAGAGAGAGAGAGAGAGAGAGAGAGAGAGAGAGAGAGAGAGAGAGAGAGAGAGAGAGACAGACAGACAGACAGACAGACAGACAGACTGGCAGACAGACAGGCAGACCGACAGAAGACAGAGACGGAAACAGAAAATGAGAGAGGGAGGTAGACAGAGATCACTGGATTTGATCTATCTTGTTTGGCCTATGCGTGGAAATTGTACACACACACACACACACCACACACACACACACACACACACACACACACACACACACACACACACACACACACACACACACACACACACACACATATATATATATATATATATATATATATATATATATATATATATATATATATATATATATATATATATCCAAAAGAAAAAAATACACAAGGACAACAAGCTGTCATGGTTGTTAATGAAATTTTTTCGGCTTTATTTGCCTTCGTCAGCACATGACATCCTCCCTGAGTGCCAGCAGGTAAGGTAGTGAGGGAAGAGACGTAAATATTTCAATATATATACGTGAGTGCGCGCGCACACACAAACACGTACACACGCACACACAGACACAGACACACATGCATACACACACACACACACACACACACACACACACACACACACACACACACCTACACACACAGCGGCACGCACGCATGCGTGGGCTTGTTCTTCTTTTTTTTTATCTATGTATGTATAGTGATTAATATGTTTGATCTGTGTGTTTCATTTAAAGCTGGTGTTCTCAGACATACGTGCCTGTTTTTCAACCTGAGAGTAAGGCTAGTTTTTGAAGCAGCCTGATCATCCAGAAGACAAACTATGTGAAAACTCGGGGTTAAAGCTATTAACGTCTTGAAATAATACATGAGAAGAAAAGGAAACAGCAGCATGAAAAGAACTGACATATGAAATGTTATAATGCACCTACTTCTCACCACCCTTCCTCTCTCCTGAATGAAGAGATTTATCCCTGTTATGGGAAATAACTCTTTTAAGTCCAGCGTAGCCTCCCTGATCCTTACCTGACCACTGTCACCACAAGGTAGCGTTTTCTCGAATGGACACGGCGGATGGACACAAAAATTCTCGTCGCTCCGTCAAAACAGTCTACACTGTAATCACAAACCAACGTAAAAGGCAGGCGCGCTTCATTGTTGGAGCACAGAAAGTACAGCGACTCTGACGTGTTGGGAGCCACGCACCAAGATGACGTCAGCGCAGTAAGTGCCTCACCAGAGGGTGAGAACTGACGTCATTGTCTGCCCAGCACTGGCTTTGCAGATCACAAGCTAAAAGGCTGGTATCCAGTGGTTATCAGGGCAACGAGTGGTGGGCAGAGAGTGTGAAAAATGTGTGTGGTTGACGACAGACATGTTTGCCAGTGTGTACTGGGCCCTGCTCTTCTTCCTGGTTCGGATTTTGTCGTTGTTTGTCAGGTCTGTTGGAGCCCGAGGCAGAATCAAATTCACACAAGTAGTAGTAGTAAAACCTTCCTTTGGTACAAGACTTTGTGATGTGCACACAGATGTTTTCTTGATTTATCATCGCCCCACAGAGTGGGTGAGTGGCTTCGAAAATCTGTTTGTTAGGTTACAGTGAGGTTACTGAAACATTAAGCAATCCAATATTTTGCTTTTTTTTTTTTTGCCCTCTTGTTTCTTTCTTTCTTTCTTTTTGTTTAACTGTTTCTGAAATGTCACAAACGACACTGATTTTATCTCTGTAAATCTCTATTCATCCATACACACTCATGGATATGAACACACAGGGGAGTGAAAGAGAAGCATGACTCAACCGGGTCAGTTTTGTGATATTTCTTCAGTAATTCAAATCGTGTCTATTTGCACAGTTTAGAGGACATTGGAGGTTCACGTCATTTCACGTCAAGCAAGTCACCCTTACGCACACACACACACACACACACACACACACACACACACACACACACACACACACACACACACTATCCATGGCCACCTTGACAGCAGGCAGGGTCAGAGGAGACATTAGTCCATCAAGGTCCCCAGTAGTTTGTTACATTTTTTTCTATGTACTGTCTCTAAATTCTTCAAAATCTGTTCACCGAAATCTTGCAGGAAAAATAACACTTTTGTAAACCTTTTCTTTCTTGGCTGTGTGTCTCTCAGTTTCTAAATGATTGATGAAAACATTGAAAAATAGTTAATGTATCACAAGACAGGGAACCATCTGTTTTTCCTAGACAGGGTCTGGTCTGCCCATGGCTCACGTTGTGGACTTCCAGGGTGCATTCACCTCTTTCCATGTGCCGGCTATGAGGAAGCCGCCTGACATGTTTCAACTATTTGTGGGGAACCAAGTGACCGTCTTGAGTCCATGACAGAACAGGGAAGTAGTTTGTCTTGCTTTGACCCCATAAAAGCAGAAGACAATGTGAAAGACTTCACCAACGTCTGCAATGGTGTAGAACCGAAATCTTTTTGGCAAAGGCGCCCGACATGCTAATGATGTCTTTGGAAACACTGAAAAAAACTAGTCAGCAGAGAGACGAATGAACTGTTCTATATTGCAGCATTTCTGTGCGACTATGTATGTTATGAAAGGAGCAAGTGAGCTCTTATTTGTGTACCTCAAATATTAAGCCTTATAGAGACAAAGTTGTCTTACTGGTGATGGAATAGTGCTGACGTAAAGATTCAAGATTCCTTCCGATTTCAGTCAATTATGGCCGCAGCAAAGACTCCTGAGTAGAGTGTCTTGTAGCAAGGCACTTGAGTTTCCACCTCGTTAAAAAAAAAATGTGTGTGGTGTGGGTGTGGGTGTGGGCGGGTGGGGGTGCGCGCACCATGCATGTGTGTATATGCACGCGAGCCCTGTTATTACCCTGACGGGAGTTTTGCTTTGCCACGTCCACTGCGTCCTGAACTGTCCATTTCAGCCAATCTTCTGCTTGAGCTGGACTGATCTCAATCGGTTGTCTCACGAGTCCTCAAGTATAGCAGCCTTGTTTTTCCCCGCTCTGTATTCTAGGGGGATGGATTTCAGGGGTAGCTTCAGCTTTGCTTTATGACAGTAGTCAGCGAATCCTGGTGTGACACCAAGCCACTTTTTTCATTGTGCATGTGTTGTTTTGGCCTCTGTCTATTCCATGTGCTAGTGCTGATATTATCTGTCAGTCAAGACGACAGGAGCTCTGGAATCAGCATGAACTGTAGACACTAGACCTTGTATTCGTCACATTGGTCTGTCATCTGTAAAGATTTTTCAGCTAATTTCTTGGTTTGCTCTTTTCTTTCTGTGCCATTATCAAAAACATGATCACAAGTATCATAGACATCAACAGCACTAACACCATATCAACAGCATTATTGCATCACCAGCATGCATTTTTTTCGCTCATCACTATCTTATGTTGTAACAGCTGCAGCAGTCGATAAATAATGATGACATCAGCAACAGTGACAACATATAACTGTAGTTGTCATTGCCATTAGCATTCTTCACACAACTGAACTTAGATATAATACTTGCTTGATGACCAGGGACAGACGTGATCAGCACATACTCTTGACTGGTATGCAATCGTCTGATCATCCCTCTGAAGCGTTTGTCGGTAGCTGTAATGATTAATTAGACATACAAATATGTCAATGAACATAGATAGACATCTAAAACACATATTATGACTAGGTTTAGATTTGGTATCTCTGATCTCTTTACTCATTACTTAAGTTATAGACAGTCATTTAATGCAAAATTTGACCTGTCCATTCTGTCGAAATACATTAAATGAAAGAAGAAGAAGAAGATGCGAGAGAGGATGGAGTTAATTTTGCATTAGTTTGTCCAGTCCAGTATTAAAGATCTTAGAGAGCAATTCATCCCACAGAAGTATTTCAAGAACCCTTGCCTTTTCCGTTTAACCTTGTTAATGTCATCATCAAATGAAAACACTGTAAAACAGTTAATTATATATTTTATACAACGCATTCAAGAGGCGAAGTATGTATATAACATAGCGAAGTATGTATATAATATAAAGAATACCAATGTCAATTTGTGACATCCATCACAATGTATATCCCCATTCTCAGGGGCTTTTGCCTTTATGAATAAAACATTTGAGTATTGAGAGTCTCTGTTGTTGTTTCGAAAAAATGGGGTTTAGACAAGACCGCCCTCCACTGTGAATCAGTACATATGTTCAGTTTAAAGAAGTTTTGGACATGCGATTGCCCTAATGACCTTGTTTATGGTAAAACCAATAGGTGCCCAGTTGTATCTAGTTTCATCGATGAGATGTGACGCCACTTGCTAAACCTGTTACAACTGGAATATGGTAGAACAGTCTGCAGAGCTGAACTATACGAGCTAGATGAAAGATGACGCACCAGCCGGATTTCTTAATTGCGTCTTCGTTTTGAATGTGGGTTGGGTTTCGCCCGGTTGAAAGGAATATAATGGAAATGTACACGAACTTACGTATCCTTTCGTCAGCGATGATGGAAGAACGAAAGAAAGAAAGAAAGAAAGAAAGAAAGAAAGAAGAAAGAAAGATGTGACCAATTCAGAATCATGGAAGGTTTGAGTTTTATACGAATCATCGTAACTTTCTTGATCTGAAATCCTATGGAAGCCCTTGATATGGGTAGACATTTGTAACAAGAAAACTCAGACTTGGTATATCAGAAATAACTATCCATTATTATAGACAGAGAATAATAGTAAATCGTAGTGACTGACGTTGTCCTCTATGCAGAGAATCATCAGAGAATGAATTCTTTTTTGCCCTGCTCTGTAAAATGTTCAGAAGAAATTCACGATGCTTCAAGCGTAAATATCATACGTATACTTGCTAATTTCAGTTGGTCTTGTTGATGTGTGTGTGTGTGTGTGTGTGTGTGTGTGTGTGTGTGTGTGTGTGTGTGTGTGTGTGTGTGTGTGTGTGTGTGTGTGTGCGTGCGTGTGTGAGAGACAGACAGACAGACAGACAGACAGAGACAGACAGCGCAGACACAGAGAGAGAGAGAGAGAGAGAGAGAGAGAGAGAGAGAGAGAGAGAGAGAGAGAGAGAGAGAGACAGACAGACAGACAGACAGACAGACAGACAGACAGAAGACAGACAGACAGACAGACAGACAGAGACTGAGACATACAGAAAGACATACGGACTGACAGACAGACAGAAAAGTAGCCAGGGACAGGGGTATGGGGTCCTAGGAATGGCGAGGAAAGCGGAAGGTGGGAGAGGGAGGGAAGGGACAGGGTTGTGGTGGCAGAAACTGCATATTACAAATGACTCATGACATAAACACAAATTGAGAATCTTACATGGTGTGAGAATTAATGGAGGTCACAGCCAACCCGACAAATACATCACGACTACGACGGTTCCACCACACCACCTCCATCACCGCATCCTTTTCTGACTTGGTGTTAAAACTGGCCAGGTAACCCCGCGCCCCACGCACTTTTGCCTGGCCTGGTAGTAGGTCAATGCCTTTGTTGGCTGACCCAGCAAGTAACAGCGACCCTCCACATAAAATCCACCATGGGCACACGGCTTGTGATGGCACAGGGCCTCGTCCTGAGCGGAATCACATTCAGCAATCAGGTTGCAGGTGAGATGAGGCTGAAGATCAGTCCAGGCTGGGGTGGAGCAGTTCCACTGGTTGTTGGACAGCTTCTGGGGAATGGAAGATTGCTGTGTGGGGACAACATCACACACACACACACACACACACACACACACACACACACACACACACACACACACACACACACACACACACACATGATTGATTGATCGATTGATTGATTGATTGATTGATTGATCTTTAATACACGAGAAGATTTTAGACCAAAGCCTAGTCTTACAATCTGTCCTTGTAATGCATACATTACTTCAACACATATCATTCATACTGACAATTCAACATAGCAACATGGTAATCTAATTCTACAATGATAAACAAAGCTATTCATAAAAGTACTAATGAGATGGGGGATGGTAAAGCAGAAGGAAATTTACAAACAAACAAACAAAGCTACACAGAGAGAGAAGAGAGAGAGAGAGAGAGAGAGAGAGGAGAGAGAGAGAGAGAGAGAGAGAGAGAGAGAGAGAGAGAGAGAGAGAGGTCAGAGGAGGTGGGGAAGAGAGAATGGTGGGGAGTAGAAAATGGAAGGTAGACAGAGTGGGAGTGGGGATGAGCGATTTTAACGGAGTAGGGTTTCATGTTTAGACGATTTATTCAAAGTATGGTACACAGAAGACTTTGCGAATGGGCGCTAATCATTGTAATCGAATATACTTAAATACTGAGACATAAAATGTTTATGCAAATGTTCCTTGAACAGTTTTAAAGTATTCATGTTTTGTAGATTCGGTGGAAGTGAGTTCCAGACATATGGTCCAGAGTAAGCTAGGCTTGTTTTGTAGATCAATGCATGGGTAGGGAAGAAGGAATTTCGTCGA
>JADBJO010008066.1:47500-56352 GCA_016801955.1 Conus betulinus | reverse complement strand
CCCCAGTCAACAGCCACCTACAATGCGTGGAACAACAGGTGGGCCTGTTCCCATCCTCCATCCCTGGCGACCCGACATCAGGTACCCCGGTCTCATCCTTGACAACCTGGCGTCCAGCTACCCATCCTGCATCTCCAGCGACCCAACATCCACCTTCTTATCTTCCACCTCTGGCGACCCAACTTTCAACTTTCCATGTTCTACCTCCGCCCTACAATGTGTGTGTGTTCTTGAGACTTAAGTGTGACGCATATCCACAGTGTGTGTGTGTGTGTGTGTGTGTGTGTGTGTGGTGTGTGTGGTGTGTGTGTGTGTGTGTGTGTGAAATTGAGCGTGCGTGCGTGCGTGCGTGTGTGTGTGTGTGTGTGTGTGTGTGTGTGTGTGTGTGTGTGTGTGTGTGTGTGTGTGTGTGTGTCGCGTGTGTGCATGTGTGTGTGTGTGTGTGTGTGTGTGTGTGTGTGATACGAGCGTGTGGTGCGTGCGTGCATGCGTGTGTGTGTGTGTGTGTGTGTGTGTGTGTGTGTGTGTGTGTGTGTGTGTGTGTGTGTGTGTGTGTGTGTGTGTGTGCGAGTGAAATGTGTGTGTGTGAAAGATAGTGTGTGTGTGAGTGTGTGTGTGTGTGTGTGTGTGTGTGTGTGTGTGTGTGTGTGTGTGTGTGTGTGGTGCTTGCGTGTGTGTGTGTGTGTGTGTGTGTGTGGTGTGTGTGTGTGTGTGTGTGTGTGTGTGTGTGGTGTGTGTGAGTACAAGCGCGCCTACGCGCGTTCGTGAGAGCGCAAATTTATATGCAAGCTGCACTATGTTTAATACAAGTTCCACAAGTTTAAATACACTTACCCTCACCACTCCACCACCCCCACCACCCCATCCCTTCACCTTCCTTTCTTATTGTTATCATTTTTTTTCTTCCCCCGAACAAGTATATCAGATGGTCTACTCATGGACACTGAGGATGTGTGAACACACACTTATTTTATATTTTTGTTTGTGCTCAGGACATCGATTGTGTTCATTGTGCTACACTTCCGATCTACCTGCATGTGAAGATGATCGTCATTGTAGGCTGACATTGTAAACATTGAAGTGAGGTAGGCGGCTCGTGCAGGTGCTGTCGTTTTGTGAACTGAGAAGAAACTTTGGGCCATCTTCTGACAATGGGACCAGGACTACTATCTCACCGCCACAGATTGTTCGTGAATCACAGATATTAAAAAAATTTAAAAAAAGGAAAAAACAAACAAACTTTTTTTCTCTTTTCTTTTCGGTATTGTTGTGGTTGTGTTTTGTGTTTGTTGTTGTGTTTGTTGTTGTTGTTGTTGTTTGTGGTTGTTTTGTTTTGCTTAATTGTTGGGATTTGTTTTTGCTTAATTGTTTGTTTTTGTTTTTTGTTTGTTTTGTTTGTTGTTTTTTTGGCTTGTTTTCCCTTTTCTTCATCTACACTCTTTGTTTCTGCTCTAAAGTGAATTGTGCTCATAGCACTCATTGCATCCTCTTTATTTTCACCGCTGTAAACATGCGTGTGTGTGTGTGTGTGTGTGTGTGTGTGTGTGTGTGTGTGTGTGTGTGTGTGTGTGTGTGTGTGTGTGTGTGTGTGTGTGTGTGTGTGTGTGTGTGTGTGTGTGTGTGTGTTTATTGTCATTGCTTTAAGCTTAATACTTTATTTTTCTGTCTTTCTATTTGTTCGACATCGTGCTTCAACCATTGCTCTTTTTTGTTGTTTGTTGTTTTAGTGGCTTATTGAATTTTCTAAAGATACATTCTGTTATCTGTTTTAGGCATAATAGTTAACCTTTAAATTCTTTCTGTACGTTTGTCATTATTGTGCGTTATTCACAAACGTTACTTTTCTCACCTGTATTCTGTTTCGTTTTTTTTTTTTTTTTTTACCTATCATTCTCTGTCTTTTTTTGTGAAAACTCTTCGTCGTCGATTTGTGTCACTGTTCCCTTACTACCCATGCATTCCAATAATCCCGTTGTCCCAGGACTTGAAGTTGGACATCTCAATATGCATCATTTATTTAATAAGGTGCATGAAATCTCATCACTCTTAAAACAGTTACCCAATCCAGTACAAGTATTTGGCGTAAGTGAAACAAGGTTAGACTCTCGCATCACAGATAACCTTCTTAGCATTCCTGAATACAACATAGAACGACGCGACAGTGATCAACCCCAACATACTGGCATTGCCGTATACATTCATCAATCAATTGCCAACATTACCCGACGCAGAACTGATCTTGAAACTAATATTGTCGAATGTATCTGGATTGAAATTATTAAAAAAAAAAAAAAACAAACAAACAAACAAACAAATCACCGCCATTAATAATCGGACATTATATAGACACCCATATTCCACATACGAATGGTATGACAACTTTGTACAAATGATGGATCGGATCTGTCACAAAAATTCAAATATACTACTGTTAGGGGACTTCAATATTGATATGTTAAAACAACAACCAGCTTGGACGAGTACACTATCACTTAATGCACTCCATCAGTTAGTACAAACCCCAACGAGAGAATAACTAAAACAACTGCGACTTTTATTGATCATATATACACTAACAACAAATCTGCAATTTTAGATGTTTCAGTGGTACATTCTGGTATTAGTGATCACTGTCCAGTCTTCTGCACGTGGTCCTAAAGGCTCCCAAAACCACCACCCAAAGGTCACACGACCATCCAATACCACTCTTTCAAAAAGTTTAATGAAACGGCATACCTCTATGACTTAAATATTTCCCCATTTCACTTGACTTATAATTACTCAGACGTCAATGATGCACTGTCCTTTTGGTATCAAACATTCCTCACCATCATAAATAAACACGCGCCGTTACATCAAAAAAGAGTTAGACATCCGCAGATGAACCCATGGTTAAGACCAGAATTGCTGCAAGAAATGGTACTACTCAAGGCAGCAAATTTGCTTGACGAATACAAAGAGCAGAGAAACTTTGTTTCAAACGAAGTCGAAAAAGCCATACGAGACTACTTCAGTCAAATGATAACGGATGCAAAATCCACAGCGCCAATGTGGAGGGCAATAAACACTATTTGTACGCAACAAGCGTACAGATTCACGAAATTCAAGCACAAACATCACCCTGGACAAATTTAATACCTACTTTCTGTCATTATCAGATATCCTTACTCAAGCTTCACAGACTATAAGAGCACCAATGAATATACATGCCCGACTTCCTTATCATTTTGCAAACAAAAACTTGGATCCAGTAACTCAATCAAAATTCCCCTTCTTGCTGTACATGAAGTAGGAATGCACACATAGCGCAATTAAAGAATACAAAATCCATGGGTCCTGATAACATACCCGCATTTCTCTCAGACTCGCTCTACCTTACATTGTTGAGTTTCTACATACATATATAATTTTTATCATTGAAACTAATGTTTTCCCTCAGGCGTTCAAAAACGACAAAGTGATCCCCCTTCCAAAATCAAATGATTTGTCGGATCCAAATAATTTCAGACATATATCATTACTATCTATTCAATCCAAACCCCTTGAAAGACACATACACACACATATATATCTCAGTTCATGGAGAAAAAAAAAACTATTTCACCCAGTCCAATCTGATTCCGATCTAATCATTCCTGCCACACACAGCGTCACGAATGTGTGACTCATGGCTTTGAAATATGAACCAATCACAAATGACAGGGGTTGTCTTTCTTGACCTCAAAAAGGCGTTTGATCTTGTTGATCATTCCATTCTTCTAAAGAAACTATCTGTCTACTTGAACCATACCCTGACAATCTCATTATTCCATCATACTTGAACGATAGGACTCAGTATGTAGTGCTTAATGGCAAAACCTCCGCTTCAGACTTTGTCAGACATGGTATCCCACAGGGCTCAGTAATAGGCCCCCTACTATTCTGCATCTTCATCAATGATTTACCATTGTCCGTTTCAGATGAAAAGGTCACGACAGATTTATTTGCTGATGACTGTCACTCCAAACGAATGGTAGTGATCTACAGACAATAGAAACTCTCTCTCCAGGAAAGTCTAAACGACGTGTCAGACTGGTGTCATTCAATCTCAATGGTCATACACTCAGCCAAAACCAAATCTATGATTATAGCTACCTGCCAAAAACACCAGTTGACTCCTCTTTGCCTAAAAGTTGAATGGCACTTCTATCAAGCAGGTAGATGAGCATCTTGTTTTAGGGTTAATGATAGATAAAGAATTGAAATGGCAATCTCATCTCAATAACGTTTGCAAGGTAGTCTCAAAACATCTTTTTTCTATTATCTCAATTAAAGTGCTACGTCAACAGTAATGTGCTTAAACTTTCTTCAATGCACACATAATGTCATGTATCAATTACGCTTCAACAGGTGGGGACGGAAGTAGTGACGTCCACAAAAAAGACTGAATTCTCTCCATAGACGTGCAGCAAAGCTACTCCATCCAGCTGTATCTCTAACAACAGACGAAAAACTAAAAGCGGTGAACATATTTCCTCTGAATAGGCAATTGGAATTCAACTAGGCATCATTTATGTTTACAATCTTGACAGATACTATGCCATGTTATATCAATGCCCTTTTTACAAGATCTAACAGATTTTCTGGCTCGACGAAATTCCTTCTTCCCTACTCATGCATTGATCTACACAAAAAACAAGCCTAGCTTACTCTAGACCATATGTCTGGAACTCACTTCCACCGAATCTACAAAACATAAATACTTTAAAACTGTTCAAGGAACATTTGCATAAACATTTTATGTCTCAGTAATTTAAGTATACGATTACAATGATTAGCGCCCATTCGCAAAGTCTTCTGTGTACCATACTTTGAATAAATCGTCTAAACATGAAACCCTCTCCGTTAAAATCGCTCATCCCCACTCCCACTCTGTCTACCTTCCATTTTCTACTCCCCCATTTTCTACTCCCCATGCCTACCTCTCTCTCTCTCCCCACTTCCTCTCTCTCCTCTCTCTCTCTCTCTCTCTGTAGCTTTGTTTGTTTGTTTGTAAATTTCCTTCTGCTTTACCATCTCCCATCTCATTAGTACTTTTATGAATAGCTTGTTTATCATTGTAGAATTAGATTACCATGTTGCTATGCTGAATTGTCAGTATGAATGATATGTGTTGAAGTAATGTATGCATGACAAGGACAGATTGTAAGACTAGGCTTTGGTCTAAAATCTTCTCGTGTATTAAAGACCAATCAATCAATCAATCGATCGATCAATCAATCAGTCTGTGTGTGTGTGTGTGTGTGTGTGTGTGTGTGTGTGTGTGTGTGTGTGTGTGTGTGTGTGTGTGTGTGTGTGTGATGTTGTCCCCCACACAGCAATCTTCCATTCCCCAGAAGCTGTCCAACAACCAGTGGAACTGCTCCACCCCAACCTGGACTGATCTTCAGCCTCATCTCACCTGCAACCTGATTGCTGAATGTGATTCCGCTCAGGACGAGGCCCTGTGCCATCATGAGCCGTGTGCCCATGGTGGATTTTATGTGGAGGGTCGCTGTTACTTGCTGGGTCAGCCAACAAAGGCATTGACCTACTACCAGGCCAGGCAAAAGTGCGTGGGTCGCGGGGGTTACCTGGCCAGTTTTAACACCAAGTCAGAAATGGACGCGGTGATGGAGGTGGTGTGGTGGAACCGTCGTAGTCGTGATGTATTTGTCGGGTTGGCTGTGACCTCCATTAATTCTCACACCATGTAAGATTCTCAATTTGTGTTTATGTCATGAGTCATTTGTAATATGCAGTTTCTGCCACCACAACCCCGTTCCCTTCCCTCCCTCTCCCACCTTCCGCTTTCCTCGCGCCATTCCTAGGACCCCATACCCCTGTCCCTGCTACTTTTCTGTCTGTCTGTCAGTCAGTCCGTATGTCTTTCTGTATGTCTCTGTCTGTCTGTCTGTCTGTCTGTCTGTCTGTCTGTCTGTCTGTCTGTCTCTCTCTCTCTCTCTCTCTCTCTCTCTCTCTCTCTCTCTCTCTCTCTCTCTCTCTCTCTCTAGCGCTGTCTGTCTCTGTCTGCCTGTCTGTGTCTGTCTGTCTGTCTGTCTGTCTGTCTGTCTGTCTGTCTCTCACACACGCACGCACAGAACACACACACACACACACACACACACACACACACACACACACACACACACACACACACACACACACACACATCAACAAGACCAACTGAAATTAGCAAGTATACGTATGATATTTACGCTTGAAGCATCGTGAATTTCTTCTGAAACATTTTACACAGAGCAGGGCAAAAAAGAATTCATTCTCTGATGATTCTCTGCATAGAGGACAACGTCAGTCACTACGATTTACTATTATTCTCTGTCTATAATAATGGATAGTTATTTCTGATATACCAAGTCTGAGTTTTCTTGTTACAAATGTCTACCCATATCAAGGGCTTCCATAGGATTTCAGATCAAGAAAGTTACGATGATTCGTATAAAATTCAAACCTTCCATGATTCTGAATTGGTCACATGTTTCTTTCTTTCTTTCTTTCTTTCTTTCTTTCTTTCGTTCTGCCATCAGTCGCTGACGAAAGGATACGTAAGTTCGTGTACATTTCCATTATATTCCTTTCAACCAGGCGAAACCCAAACCCACATTCAAAACGAAGACGCAATTAAGAAATCCGGCTGGTGCGTCATCTTTCATCTAGCTCGTATAGTTCAGCTCTGCAGACTGTTCTACCATATTCCAGTTGTAACAGGTTTAGCAAGTGGCGTCACATCTCATCGATGAAACTAGATACAACTGGGCACCTATTGGTTTTACCATAAACAAGGTCATTAGGCAATCACATGTCCAAAACTTCTTTAAACTGAACATATGTACTGATTCACAGTGGAGGGCGGTCTTGTCTAAACCCCATTTTTCGAAACAACAGAGACTCTCAATACTCAAATGTTTTATTCATAAAGGCAAAGCCCCTGAAATGGGGATATACATTGTGATGGATGTCACAAATTGACATTGGTATTCTTTATATTATATACATACTTCGCTATGTTATATACATACTTCGCCTCTTGAATGCGTTGTATAAATATATAATTAACTGTTTTACAGTGTTTTCATTTGATGATGACATTAACAAGGTTAAACGGAAAAGGCAAGGGTTCTTGAAATACTTCTGTGGGATGAATTGCTCTCTAAGATCTTTTAATACTGGACAAACCAATGCAAAATTAACTCCATCCTCTCTCGCATCTTCTTCTTCTTTCATTTAATGTATTTCGACAGAATGGACAGGTCAAATTTTGCATTAAATGACTGTCTATAACTTAAGTAATGAGTAAAGAGATCAGAGATACCAAATCTAACCCTAGTCATAATATTGTTTTAGATGTCTATCTATGTTCATTGACATATTTGTACGTCTAATTAATCATTACAGCTACCGACAAACGCTTCAGAGGGATGATCAGACGATTGCATACCAGTCAAGAGTATGTGCTGAACGCGTCTGTCAACGGTCATCAAGCAAGTATTATATCTAAGTTCAGTTGTGTGAAGAATGCTAATGGCAATGACAACTACAGTTATATGTTGTCACTGTTGCTGATGTCATCATTACTTATCGACTGCTGCAGCTGTTACAACATAAGATAGTGATGAGCGGAAAAAATGCATGTTGGTGATGCAATAATGCTGTTGATATGGTGTTAGTGCTGTTGATGTCTATGATACTTGTGATCATGTTTTTGATAATGGCACAGAAAGAAAAGAGCAAACCAAGAATTAGCGAAAATCTTTACAGATGACAGACCAATGTGACGAATACAAGGTCTAGTGTCTACAGTTCATACTGATTCCAGAGCTCCTGTCGTCTTGACTGACAGATAATATCAGCACTAGCACATGGAATAGACAGAGGCCAAAACAACACATGCACAATGAAAAAAGTGGCTTGGTGTCACACCAGGATTCGCTGACTACTGTCACAAAGCAAAGCTGAAGCTACCCCTGAAATCCATCCCCCTAGAATACAGAGCGGGAAAAACAAGGCTGCTACACTTGAGGACTCGTGAGACAACGGTTTGAGATCAGTCCAGCTCAAGCAGAAGATTGGCTGAAATGGACAGTTCAGGACGCAGTGGACGTGGCAAAGCAAAACTCCAGACAGGGTATAACAGGACTCGCGTGCATACACACATGCATGGTGCGCGCTCCCCCACCCACCCACCCACCCCACACACACACACACACACATTTTTTTTAACGAGGTGGAAACTCAAGTGCCTTGCTACAAGACACTCTACTCGGGAGTCTTTGCTGCGGCCATAATTGACTGAAATCGGAAGGAATCTTGAGTCTTTACGTCAGCACTATTCCATCACCAGTAAGACAAACTTTGTCTCTATAATGCTTAATATTTGAGGTACACAAATAAGAGCTCACTTGCTCCTTTCATAACATACATAGTCGCACAGAAATGTTACAATATAGAACAGTTCATTCATCTTTCTTCTGACTAGTTTTTTTTCAGTGTTTCCAAAGACATCATTAGCATGTCGGGCGCCTTTGCCACAAAAATCTCGGTTCTACACCATTGCACACGTTGGTGAAGTCTTTCACATTGTCTTCTGCTTTTATGGGGTCAAAGCAAGACAAACTACTTCCCTGTTCTGTCATGGACTCAAGACGGTCACTTGGTTCCCCACAAGTAGTTGAAACATGTCAGGCGGCTTCCTCATAGCCAGCACGTGGAAAGAGGTGCATGCACCCCGGAAGTCCACAACGTGAGCCATGGGCAGACCAGACCCTGTCTAGGAAAAAACAGACGGTTCCCTGTCTAGTGATACATTAACTATT